>JACGDI010005593.1:36874-62012 GCA_014898725.1 Jacaranda copaia
CAGATGGCAAAATTGATTAAGGGGTTTTGAATAGCTTAGTGCAGCCCATGTTTTAGTATATTTGGTTTGCATTTAGGTTGCATCGGATGGCGGTGATGACTCCAAGAACTCCGTGACAATTGGCATGAAATTTAATTTCAGACGTAGTAGGACTATTTCTTAACTATTATTTGGACTCAAACGCAGTCTAATTTAGTACGTTTTGATTTTATCAAATTAATCAGCCCTAATTTGATATGGTTGAGTTATATTATGATAAAATTAGATGCATAAATTAATATTAAGCAGCATAGATGGTAAATTAAGACTTTGTTACTGATTAAACACTAGCCTTAGAATGATATAACTTTTATTAAAAATTATTAAGTTAGATTGATATAGTTAGGGAAGCGAAAGATAATAGTACTATTAAGCTACTTACCAACTCGATAGAATGAGAATTTGATACTAAGTTACCTTAAGCATATTTTTATAGAGATAAAGTCAAAAACTACAATAGGATGAAATGAACCGAAAGCTAAATCCCAACAAGGATGCTAGATATAAACATGCTTAGCATTTAAGGAATTTATATAGTATTGATTAGGTCATCTTATGATAAAACTTTGGATTGATGAGGACGCAAGGGCTTGAGCGTCGATACAACTAGAAATCTCTCTACATATATCAAGTGAGGTTTATGCTAGCTTTTCTTGCTAAGGAAAGAACTTATTGTTAGAATAGTGCCCTGCAAGCTAATGAGATTGGCCTTGTAAAAGCTATTTCCCTATAAAATAATCTTGATTAAGGGATATTGTTTAGATGGCCATCTTCATCTTATGCTTTGTTTCACTTCACTAGAATTTGGATAAATCCCTCAAATCACCTATGACTGCAGGACTTGGTTTGGTGACCATAGAATAAGCCTCACATGGTCATGATCTTAAATCTTTCAAGTCATAGACTTTTAAGAGACTGGGCATCTAAGATTCGGATAGATTTATACTAACAATGTATAAATCTAAGAGTTGACGATTGTTCCATTCTATGAGCAACTGTATGAAATACGGATGCATGTTAGTGGGTGATTATTAGAGAACAAAGAATGAAAGACCCACTGGAGAATCCTCTAGAAAGCCATAGTGGCAAGCTGATGGTGGCTAGTTCTCCTGCACATGCTAGTGTATATTATTAATCATTTGACATGAGGATCTATGGTAACCTTATGTCCAGTCCTCATGCTTTGACTCTTTCTTGACCACCGAGTGGGTCTTTTGGGTTGGGATTAGATATGAGCTACTTGGCATGTAAGTTGTGAGATCTAACATGCAATCTAACACCTCGCTGTTGTGAAAGGTGAGTCCATCTCATAGATATTCTATAATGATTGATTCTTATAAACTCTTGTGCAAAGTGGTATAATAATTTGGAAAAAGAGTTTTCCAAGTGTGAGGTCACGTAATCGGATTGAACATTAAAGATAGAGACATAGTATTGAGGCTATTGAGGAGTAGACAAATATCTTGTCTTAAGCTTCTTTCTAGAGGTAGGAGACGAAAGGACCATATTTGCATAGCTTGAGTAAAGCAATGATGGTTTTCTAGAATATTCATTTTAGTTAATTAGTTGGACTCCATAGGCTTGAGGTTGGATATCAACCATAGAGATTGGGTACTCTTCAATTAATGAGATTAATTGAATTAATTCGATTAGTTTAAAAGGAGTTTTAAACTAAAATGAATAAAAGTATTCAAAAGTCACAGGACGTTGTAAGCCCTTGTCCAATTAATGGTCTAACCTATTGGGTCACACAAAAAAAATTCAATTAGCTTCCTAATTGATGGAGAAAAGTTTCTAATTGTTAGAAAATCAACTCCTAATGGACCGATTTTATGGTGCCAATTTTGAAGGTTCTTTTTGGCTTGATTAATTTAAATGTTAAATTAATCAATTAATCTAAGGAGTTAAATGAAATCAATAATTAAGGAGTTAATCATTTGGTGCCAACATGACCTTCAATTGGTCAAGTTAACTTAAATAATTAAGTTAACAAATTGAGTTTCAAGAGTTAAACTAGTTTAATTTAAAGAGTTAAGTAAAAGGATAATTAATTAAATTAAAGAGTTTAATTTGATTAATGGGAATAATAAATTCTAGAGGGAAAATTCAAATGAAAATTTTAATTGATTTAACATCTTAATTAATTTGTAATTAGATTTCAAATGTAATTAAAATGCACATGAAATTCAAATGAGATTTAAATTTAATTTGCCACCTTAGCACCCGAACTTGGCTGCCCCTCCTCATGGAATGTGTGATGCCTCCTTGGCATCACACCATTAAACATCTATATATAGATATAGAGAAAGGATCAGCCAAGAGCATCAAACCATTTGTGAAGAATTAGATTCTTTGCAATTTCCCTCCAAAAATCCCATGCAAGCATTGTATTCATGTGTTGAAAGCTTTGCTCTCTTCTTCTTCTTTCCAACCTAAAATCAACCTCCACCATTATTGTGTCTTTGGTCTTACTCTTAACTTATGGACTAGAGATTTTGGAAGATCCAATGTGGATTACAACAATAGAGGCAAACAAGAGAATTTGCTTGTTTTGGAGATCCACCTACATAGAGTCCAATTTGGTAAATTATCTAGGGAGATCCAAAAAGCTTTTTAATCTGAAATATTTACCAAGAGTTATTCAAGGTGTTGAGAAGCTCCGGCAATTTTCTCGAAATTTTTGGATGAGTTTTGGTTGGACAATTTTCACACTCTTCTAGTTGTACCAATTGCAAATAGTTTCTAGAATTGTGAAGAGTTCACAAGTCTCTCATTGGATTTTGCTTTTCAAAGTAATGCTCTCACTAAATATAAATCACTAGCATGATTTGATCATTATTATGCTTGTAAGTGAAGGTTTGTGCGGCACTAAGATTTGAATATTTTCAGAAAAAATTGAATAAACTAGCCAACACAACACCATAAGGATCTAGACATGTGTGAAATTCAGATTAGGAAGAGAAAAATGCCTTGGTGATAATAGAAAATGAAGAGCTAGAGAAAACTCTCTCCAATCATCCAATAGGCTCTTCACCAGCATAGTAGAATCACCATCAATTTTCCTTTAGATGGACTCCACCGTTTTGGTTGAAATTTTTACTAGAATTCCTAAACCCTTTGAAGATTTTACAGCTCAAAATTCAGCCTAATTAGAACACCAGAGGTACTCTTGGAACAAGCAAGAACTAGTTGCTAGAAACTGCGCCGATCAAGAGCAAGAGCAACCAAAATAGATTACCTCTGATGTAAAAGTTCACATACCAAATCTATAGCCTATTCTTTATAGAATAGCTAGAATATATACAAGAAATGAGGGAAGAATGGCTAGGAATATGGAGGTGGAGGGTGTAGAGAGTTGGAGAGAATATTGGGAGGCTAACAAAATTAAATTCCCACTATACAATAACATCACACTAAGCATGCACATCTTGCTACCATATGGCCAACCACTCTCCTATATCTATATATAGGAGTGGTCACACACCATCCTCAAGGAGCTAGTGCCAAGTTTCTTTGCCAAGGTGGCTACCAACTTGTGATTAGTGAATAAGAATATTAATTGAAGCACATATTTCATCTTGTGAAATGTCTTGCAATTAAATTTCAATTCACATTAAATGACTTCTTCATTTAATTATTCTCTCCAAAAAATTAACTCTCCAACTTAATTAAATTAAACACTTTAATTTAATTAATAATAATTTGATTTAACTTTAAGTCGATGTGCTTAACTATTTAAGCTAGTCAAAATTAATTTAACTCTTAAATTAATTTTGATCAATTGATAGTCATGTATATCAATCAATTAACTCATAATTAATTTATTTTAATTTAACTCTTAAATTAATTTGATAAATTTAACATTTAAATTGATCAAGCCAAAATAACTACAATTTTGCCTCCTCTAAAAATTAGTCATGAATTTTCTAACTCTTAGAAAATTCTTCTTCCTTAAATAGACCATGTTATTGGCTTTTGTGTGTGACCCATTAGATTCTACCATTCATTGGACATCAACTCACCTCTCCTTGTGACTTTTGGAATACAAAATATTCATGTTAGTTTAAACTCTTTTAAACTAAGCGACTCAATTCAATCATTCTCATTAATTAAAGAGTACCTAATCTCCATGGTCGATGTCCAACCTCAAACTTATGGAGCCCAACTAATTGGCTGAAATGAATGCTTTTGAAAAACCATTCTAGCATTATGCGTACCAAGCAAATATAGTCCTTCCATCTCCTATCTCCCGAAAGAAGCCTAGGGCAAGATTTTGGTCGGCACCCTAATATCCTCGATACTATGTTTCTATTCTTAAGGTTCGAATCCTTTTGTGATCTCATCCTTGGAAACACCTTCCCAAATTTTTGCATCTCCTTGTGCAAGAATTTCTAGGAATCAATCATTATAGAACACATAGAAGATGCACTCACCCTTCACAAAGACAAGGAGTAGGATTTCCTCTTAGATCTCACAAACCTCCATGTATAGCAGCACATGCCCAATCTCTACCCAAGTAGCCCGCTAAGTGAGCAAAGAAGAGTCAAAGTATAAGAGCCAAACACAAGGTTACCATAGACCCTCAAGTCAAAAGACTAATAATATGCACTAGCACAAACAAACAGAGCTTGCCATTACCGACTTGCCATTGAGGTTATCTAGTAGATTCTTTAGCTAAGTCTTCAGTACCTTGTTCTCTAATAAACACCCACCAACATGTATCCATATTTGATATGGGATTGCTCATTGAGCGAAGCAACATCTAACCCTTGGATTTCTGTATCATTAGTACTAGTCTATCCAAATCTTAGATGCCCTATCTCATATGATCCTATAACTTGAAAGATTTAAGATTATGATTGTGTAGGACTTATTCCATGATCACCATCCAGTGTGTGACCAAGTCTCAAAGTCTTGTGTGATCTATGGGCTTCATCCAAATGCAAGTGAAGTAAATAAAAAGTTTACAAAGCTAATCTAATTAGCTTATGGGGTACTATTCTAACACTTTCCCACTTGCCTTAAAGCCAATGCCCCATGTCCTAAAGACCTATCTTCTCAAGATGTCCTTCAAAGATCTTTTACAATAAGGGTTTTATTAGTAGATCTGCTATGTTCTCTTTTGAGACAACTCTCTCAACCTCAATGTCGTCTCTATCAATGATCTCTCAGATCAAATGATATCACCTTAGAATGTGCTTGGATCATTGATGAGGTCTTAGCTCTTTAGCTTGTGCTATTACCTCATTGTTGTCACGAAAGGTAACTACTGACTCAATAATGCTATGCAGCACATTCAACTCTTGAATGAAGTTTTTCATCCAAACATCCTCCTTTGCTGCTTTTGAAGCCGCAATGTATTTTGCCACTATGGTAGAGTCAACCGTAGTGTCTTGTTTGGAACTTTGCCAACTTACTACATCGCCATTGAGGTAAAATATAAATCCAAAAATGGAGTTAAGGTTATCCACATCAAATAAAACCCTTTGAGTTTCAATTTTCCATTATTGTATACTGAGAATAAGTCCTTAGCTTTTTTCAAATACTTAAGAATTATTTTTATAGCTGTCCAATGATTCTCACTAGGATTGGATTGGAACCTATTCGTAGCACTTAGCGAGTGTGCCATATCCTAGTATATTGAACTGCATACATTATACTTTCAATGGCATAGGCATAAGGTATGTGAGACATTCTTCATTTCTCTTTCTCAATCTTGGGGGCTATAGACTTTGAGAGACGAATGCCATGTTCCATAGGAAAGAATCCTCTCTTGGATTCTTCCATACTAAACTTCTTTATATTTTATCAATGTACGGGGTTGGGGAAAGTCCTAGCATCCTCTTTGATTAATCTCTATAGATATATATTCCCAATATGTAGGATACTTCTCCCAAATCCTTCATGGAGAATTAAGTACATAATAATGCTTTAGTACACTTTAACATTGCAACCTCATTCCCAACAAGAAGGATGTTATCAACATAAAGCATAATAAACTATACATTACTCCCACTTGCCTTCAAATACACATATGGCTCATGCACATTTTTAACAAAGCCAAATGATTTTACTGTTTTGTCAAAATGTATATTCCAACTTCGGGATGCTTGTTTGAGTCCATTAATAGACTTCTGGAGTTTGCAAACCTTTTGCTCATTCCCTTTGGATGTAAAACCTTGTGGTTTCTCTATATAAATTTCTTTTTCAATGTCATCATTGTCATAATATGCAGTTATGGCAAGTAAAATTCAAATGGACTTAGGCATAGTGACTGGTGAAAAAGTTTCCTCAAAATCGATACTAGGTCTTTGAGTGTAACCTTGTACTACTAGTTGCGCCTTAAAAGTCACCACTTCTCCATTTATCCCATGCTTTCGCTTATAGATCCACTTACAACCAATGGAAACTAGTCCTTTTGGTAGATCTACCAAAGTCTATACTTTGTTTGAGTACATAGAGTCCATTTTTGATCTCATATCTTCAAGCCATGATCCTGAATCTATGTCCAACATAGCTTCCTCATAGGTCTTTAGATCATTATCCAATTATCCTGTCTCATGAAGAAATTTGAACTTTTTGTGTTACTTCTTGAACTAGTCCAACCTTCTCAGAGGTTGTGTACAAAGCTCCTATAATTCCTTATTTCCACCACTTATGGAATTTCTTGATCATCATGAACGTCATCAAATTCAACGACAATGCCTTTTACATCTAATAGAAATTCCTTTTCCAAAAAGTGGGCATTCCTTGAAATAAACACATTTTATTCTAAGGGATCATAGAAGTAATAACCTATAGACTCTTTTAGACATCCCAAAAACTTGCACAAAATGAATATACTATCTAAATTATCTCCTACTATCCATCTTATGTAAGCGGGAGATCCCCAAACCTCTGTATAGTAGTAAGAGGGTGCTTTGCCATGCCACATCTCATATGGTGTTTTAGACACTGACTTTGAAGATACCATGTTAAGTAACTTCATCGTTATGTGTAAGATATATCCCCAAAAGGATATTGGCAAAACTCAACATAGAACGTACCATGTCCAATAAGGTATGATTTCTCCTCTCGACTACTCCATTATGTTGAGGTGTGCCGGTAGAGTCCATTAAGAAAGAATCCTATTTTCCTTTAGATAATTCATGAATTCGATACTTAAGTATTCACCCCCTTGATCGGATTGAAGAGCTTTAATATTAAGTCCCTTTTGCTTTTCTATTTCATTCTTATATTCTTTGAACTTTTCAAAGGCCTTGAACTATTAGGCTTAATGGGCTTAAGGTTAGACATCGACCATGGAGATTGGGTACTCTTTAATTAATGAGATTAATTGGATTGAGTCGATTAGTTTAAAAGGAGTTTTAAACTAAAATGAATATAAGTAGTCAAAAGTCACAGAGGGTTGTAAGCCCATGTACAGTAAATGGTAGAACCTATTGGGTCACACAAAAAATCCAATTAGCTTCCTCATTGATGGAGAAAATTTTCTGAGTGTTAGAAAATCAACTCCTAATGGGCTAAATTTATGGTGCCAATTTTGAAGGTCATTTTTGGCTTGATTAATTTAAGTGTTAAATTAATAAATTAATTTAAGGAGTTAAATTAGACTAATAATTAAAGAGTTAATTATTTGGTGCTGACATGACCATCAATCAGTTAAGTTAACGTAAAGAGTTAAGTTAACAAATTGAGCTTAAAGAGTTAAGCTAGTTAGACTTAAAGAGCTAAGTCAAAGGATAATTAATTAAATTAAAGAGTTTAATTTAATTAATAGAAATAATGAATTTTAGAGGGAAAATTCAAATGAAGAGTTCATTTGAATTAGCATCTTAATTAACTTGGAATTAGATTTCAAATGTAAGTAAAATGCAAATGGAATTCAAATGCAATTTGAATTTAATTTGCCACCTTGGCACCCCAACTTGGCCACCCCTCCTCATGGAATGCGTAATGCCACCTTGGCATCACACCATTCAGCATCTATATATATAGATATAGAGAGAGGATCGGCCAAGAGCATCACATCATTTGTGAAGAATTAAATTCTTTGCAATTTCCCTTCAAAAACCCCTTACAAGCATTGCATTCATGTGTTGAAAGCTTTGCTCTTTTCTTCTTTCTTCCAACCTAAAATCAGCCTCCACCATTGTTGTATCTTTCATCTTACTCCAACTTATAGACTAGAGATTTTGGAAGATCTAATTAGTGTGTAGATTATAACAATAGAAGCAAACAAGAGAGTTTGCTTGTTGTGGAGATCCACCTATATAGTATCCAATTTGGCAAATTTATCCAGGGAGATACAGAAAGATTTTTTATCCAAAATTTTTACAAAGAGTTATTTAAGGTGTTAAAAAGATCCAATAATTTTCTTGAAAGGTTTGGAGAAGTTTTGGTTTGGATATTTTTGCACTCTTTCAACTACGCTAGTTGCAGATAGTTTCTAGAATTATGAAGAGTTCATAAATCTCTCATTGGATTTTGCATTTCAAGGTAATGCTCTTACTAAATCCCAATTCCTAGCGTGATTGGATTCTTGCTATGCTTGTAAGCACTAGCTAAGTTTATGCTTTTGAAGTTTTGATAATTGGAACCTAGTGTCTTACTTGTTTTCCACCTATATCTTGTAAATATCATAGTATTACACATTTGTTCTTGCATGGAACTATGAAACTGAATCATTGTTCCATATCATTCTATTTTTGATATATTTATCTCTGAACTCTTGCATTTGAACTCCTGCATTGACTTTGAGGTATTTGCTAAATATTTCACTTGATTCCTTTCTCAAATATTACCCTTGAATAATTATTTAAAAATAAGATATTTTGAACAAAAATATTTTCATCTAAGGAACTTTGAAAAGTATCATTAGAAATTGTGCATTTTTCTGATGATCTCACTTGAACTAGATTCTAATTTGACAATTGAACTACAATTTGACCAATTCAATCTCAATCTAATTGCCATATTTTATGATGTTGATAGTGAAATAGTTTTGATAACTAATTGTTATTGGTTTATATTAGTTGTAGAGGCTGTGCTATCATCCTATAATACTATTATTGTGGATGCTGTACTACCAGCCCATAATGCTTTGGTTGTGGAGGTTATCTCTATTGGCCTGTAATATGTTGGTTGTGAAGGCCATCTTTTTTGCTTGTGATATATTGGTTGTGGAGGCTATCCTAACAGCCCGTAATTATTCTATAATAGCTGTGGAGGCCATCTCTATTGTCCCGTGTTTGTATATACTAGTGACAAAGACAACAATGTTGGCTGACCTATAGTGATAGAGACAGTAATGCTGACTTACCCATTATTACACAATGGCTGTGGAAACCATTTTATTGATCAACATGGGAATGGTTTTTGATATATTTTGCCCTCTACATGGCAATTGTGACGTAAAGCTTAAAGTGAAATCATTTCCATACGGCCGATTAATTAAATGTGCATAAATGGTCAATTTATTTAAATACTCCTACACGATCAATTTTATAAGATTGAACTTATCCTTGAGTTTTGAATCTAAGTCTTTTGTGAAACATACTTGTATGTTTAATTCTTTAAACTAATTCAATTCTTGAGTTTTGCATATGAGATTTCTCACGCTATACACTAAAACTTGAGTTGTCTATTTGTTGGTATGGGATGACATTGAGTCAACTTATGATCTTTAACTTTATTTTGCAAATTCTATGGAATCTATCTATTCATCAATATTCTATTGCTTGGACATGTGCCTTAATTATTTATACTAGAAAAAAATGTTTTTCTTATATGCATATATTATACTTCATATATCTTGTCCATGCATTTTGATCATTACCTCACTAAGTTATTCAGACTTGCCTTTCTTGTATTGTTCTTTCTTTTCTTTACCACAAATTAAAGAAATAGAAGGCACATGAGCTTGGACCATTGTGCAAGTGTAAATATTATTATCAAGACATCTACTAATGGTAAGGATATAGTGCATGTGTGTAGTGCAAATAGTGTGTCTGTCAATAGGCTATACCTTTATCTTTTAATAAGTGTTAAATATTGGAGCTTAAGATGTTTGATGTGAGCTTTTGAGTGATTCTAAATTATGGAGACTTGAGTTTGGGCAAAGTTTTGCAGTTTGAATAGTTGACATAGATGTCATTAATTAATTCTAATCTTACTCATTATTTGGGTCATTATGGAATTATTTAAATTGAAAATTATGGAAGTACATATTTTGTATTTTGGAAAATCTTGAAAATTTGATTGGAGGAGCACCTTGTCGAGAGCAGGTGCCTCCCAATCAAGGCACTACATTGATTAATTTGACACTTAAACTAATCAAGCTAAAATGACCAATTGATAATTAGTCAACTAGTTTTCTCTCTCATAGGCAAAATTATCTACATAGAAATTTTCCAAATTATCATACTGCCTTGTGCAAGAATTTCTAGTACTTGATCATTATAGAATTCATAGGAGACACACTCATTCATCATAATAATGCTAAAATAGATCCCATCTTAGAACTTGCAAACCTCCATGTTTAAGTGCTCATGCCCAATCTAAACCTAGATGTCTCGGTGTGAGGTTAGGGCAAAGTCAAAGCATAAGGACCTAAATACAAGATTATTATGGATCCTTAAGTCAAAGGACTAATTTATGCACTATCATAAGCTTTGAGAATTCTTCACTACCAACTTGCCATTACAACTATTTAATGCATTCTCTGAGTGGCTTTCGGTAACCTTATTCTCTAATAAGCACCCATTAACATACATCTATGTCTAACACAGATTGCCCATGGAATGGGACAATATCCAACCTTTTGAAGTATATATCATTAGTACAAGTCTGTTCAAATCTTAGATGCACATTCTCTTAAGATCTTATAATTTGGAGTATTTAAAATCATGAGCTTGAGAATTATTTTATGATCAATATCATTTGTGTGACCAAGTCCCATAGTTTTGTATGATTTAAGGGCTTCAACTAAATGTAAGTGAAGAATAAAATGCATAAGATAAAGCTAGCCATTTTATAAGACATCATTCAATCAAGATTATTTCATAATTGGAGTAGTATTTACACGTCAATCCTAATTGGCTACCCGAGACTATGCCAACAACCTTCCACTTACCTTAAAGTAAATTCCCCATGGTCTTTGAGCCCATCTTCTCTAGATACCCTTCAAAGACCTTACACAAAAGATGTCCAATGAATGATAGAACCTAATGGGTCACACACAAAAGTTAATAGCAAATCTCACTTGATGAAGGGGAATTTTCTAAGAGTTAAAAAATTCACTCCAAAGTGATTGATTTTATATCCATTTGCCATATCTCATAGTCATAATATGTAGCTATGGCAAACATAATCCAAATGGCCTTAGGCATAACAATTGGTGAAAAGATTTTCTCAAAATCAATACCAAGCCTTTAAGTATAACAACCTTTTGCCACTAGTCACACCTTAAAGGTCATAACCTTTCCATCAAATCCTAGCTTTCACTTATAGATCCATTTGCAACAAACAAGTACTATATACCCTCTGGTGGATCTACCAAAGTCCATAGTTTGTTGGAGTACATATAGTCTATTTCAAATTTCGCACCATCCATCCAATGCACCAAATATATGTCCAACATAGCTTCCTTATAGGATCACTATCTATTTGGCCCATCTCATAAAGGAATCCAAACCTTTTGGTTTGTTTCTTAATCTGGTTCAACCTTATTAGAGGTTTCATGTTAGGTTTTTGATGTTCACTTGCTTCTATTGCTTGTGGAATGTTATGATCATCTTAAACTTCAACACGTTCAACAACAATACCATTTCTATCAAATAGAAATTTTTTTTTTCCCAAAATGATGATGTTCCTTGAAACAAACACCTTTTGTTTTGAGAAATAATAAAAGTAATAATCCAATGACTCTTTTGGATATCCCACAAACTTGCACAAAGTGGATCTTGCATCCAACTTGTTTCCTGCAAACCACTTAACGTATGTGAGAGACCCCCAAACTCTTAGAAAAGAGTAAGAACGTACTTTGCCATATCATATCTCATGCGGTGTTTTTGGCACTAACTTTGAGGGCACTACATTTAAAAACCTCATTGTTGTTGTTAAGGTAAATCCCTAAAAGGACATAAACAAATTGGTAAAGCTCATCATGGAGCATATCATGTCCAACAAGGTATGATTTTTCTTCTCAGCTACTCCATTATGTCATGGTGTGCCGGGTGGAGTCCATTGAGAGAGAATCCGATCTTCCTTTAGATAATCTAAAAATCTAGTACTCAAGTATTCTTCTTCTCGATTTGATTAAAGAGCTTTAATACTTAGTCCTAATTGCTTTTCTACTTCATTCCTATACTTTTTGAACATTTCAAAAGCTTTGAACTTGTTCTCCATAAGATACACATGTTCAAACCAAGTATGATCATTGGTGAAGGTAATGAAGTATGAATATTATCCTCTCACACTAACTCTTAGTGGTCCACAAGTGTTCATATTGATCAAATTCAAAGAACTTGTGGTTCTCTCCAATTGTCTTACAAAAGGAGCCTTGGTCATTTTTTCCTTTAAACAAGATTCACAAATAGGAGGATCCTCAATGCTACTAATGTTTAGTGCTTTGAGGACTTCTAACTTGTTCATCCTAATTTTGAAAATATTTCCATTTCTTACATGCTACAACATGGCATCTTCTTGGATATCTAATTTTCTTTTACTTTGTTAAATGTGTATCAATGATGGTTGATAATCCAAAATATATTATCCATTGTTTTAATGTAATTTCAACAATTAAAAACCATTCTTTATTGCCTTCAAATTCCAATTAGATATAGAAAAATCATATCCTTCATTATTCAATATAGGAATAGAAATAATTTCCTTAACAAGATTGGGTACATAAAAGCAAGGATCAAGTATAATAAAGGAGTTCCCTAAGTCTAACTTGATAATGCCCTCAACTTTGGCCATAATTGTTGCTCCATTGCCTACACATAGGATCATATCCCCATCATTAAGTCTTTTTCTTTTTTCCATCCCCTATAATAGATTATGAAGGTAAGAACCACATGCAATATCAAATACTAATGAGGAAAATTTTTTCGTTAAGTGTACTTTAATAAAGTATATATCCTTCCCAAAGATTGCAAGATACTCCCTACAATTTCTCTTCTAGTAGCCTTTCTCACTACAATAGAAATAAGCTGTGTTAGCTTTGGCTCTTTCATTTTCTTAACTTCACCCAAGGCTCATAATGGTTGCTTTCCCTTAGAGGAAGAACTTTTCTTTCTTTTACCTCCTTGTCTAGTACCATAGGGCTCTTAGACTTAGAGAAGAAAGCAAGCATCAAAAGTTTATCTTTCTTTATAGTCACCTCGACGGTCACCAACATATTAACCAATTCATTAATTGTCACCTCTCACTTTGACATGTTAAAGTTCATAATGAATAAAGGATCAAATCCACATTGTCACCTCTCACTTCGACACGTTGAAGTTCATAACGAATTGGTCAAATGAGCTAGGCAATGATTAAAGGATCAAATCCACATTGAGATTGTTGTCCGTAATCACATCCAATTGTGCAAGTTTCTCAATAAAACCAATCATCTTAAGGCCATGATCATGGACTCTTAAACCTTTATTCATTCTAGTTCAGAAGAGTTCCTTAGACAATGAAAACTTTCATGTCTGATTCACACACCATATAACTCTAGTAGGTGCAAGTGAACGTCACTCACCTATTTTCATGTGCTCATGAGACTTTTGGAGCTCATTGAACATAGAAGCCATCATAAGGCATCATGTCTGTAGATCAATCTACCCACTTTGTAAAATTTTTGTTGGAATAGTCCTAACAATCCAATTAGATTGGTATTGTAAAATAATCTTGAGTGAATGATATTCTTTATATGTGTGGCCATCTTCACTAGCATTTGGATTAAGCCCTTAGATCACACTTGACTATAGGACTTGGTTATGCATTTAGATGGTAATCATGGAATAAATCTTATACAGTCGTGATCTTAAACTTTCCAAGTTGTAAGATCTTATGAGATAGGGCATCTAAGATCTAGAAAGCTTACACTAATGATATGTAAATCCCATATGAGATATGGATGCATGTTAGTGAGCGCTTGTTAGAAAACAAGGCACTAAAAACCCACTCGAAGAATGCACTAGATAGCCATAGTGACAAGCCAATAGTGGCAAGTTCTCTAGCTCATACTAGTGCATATTATTAGTTCTTGGACCTAAGAATCCATGGTAACCTTGCATTTGGTCCTCATGCTTTGAATCTTTCTTGGTCACTTAGCAGACCACTCGAGTAGAGGTTTGCCATAATCTACTACTTATGGAGGTTTGTGAGGTCCAAGATGGAATCTGACTTCTCATCTTTCTGAAGGGCGAATGCATCTCCTATGTATTTTATAATAATCAATTCCAAGAAATCCTTGCGCAAAGTAGCATGATAATTTGAAAAAAGAGTTTTTCAAAGATGAGGTCACATTATGGTATCAAACATTGAGAATAAAGATATAGTATCAAAGCTATTAAAGAGCTAGCAAATATCTTGCCCTAGGCCTCTTTTGTGAGATAAAAGATAGAACTACCATACTTGTATGATACGCATAGAGCTATAATAGTTCTCTAGAAGCATTCATTTTGGTCAATTAGTTAGGCTCCATGGCTTGCAGTTGCAGTGATCATATAGATTGGGTATTCTTCAATTAATAGAGATTAATTAAATTGAGTAAATTTAGTGTAAAAGGAGTTTTAAACTAAAATAAATATATGATGTTCAGAAGTCACAAAGAGTTGCAAGTCCATGTTCAATGAATGATAGAACCTATCAAGTCACACACAAAATCTAATAGCATTTTCTAAATCTTGGAGAAACTTCTAAGCGTTAGAAAATTCACTCCAAAGTGACCAATTTTTGGGGTGATTGAAAAATTGAAGTGTCACTTAGCTTGATTAAATTAAGTGTTAAATTGATCAACTAATTTAAGAGTTAAATTAGATCAATAATTAAAGAATTAATTATTTGGTGCCATGTGACCATTAATTGGTTGAGTTAATTTAAAGAGTTAAATTAATAAAATTAAGCTTAAGGAGTTAAGCTTGTTGGCTTAAGTGTTAAGTCAAAGGTTAGTTAATTAAATTAAAGTGTTTAATTTAATTAATGAGAAGAATCATTTTTGGAGGAAAAATCAAATGAAAGTTCATCAGGTATGATATTTTAATTAGCTTGAAATTAGATTTTAAATTAAATTGAAAAGTAGGTAAATTCAAATTAGACTTGAATTTGCTAACTTACATGCAATATAAACATGTTGGCAGTCCTCCACCTTGAGAAAGGTGTGATGCCAACTTGGCATCACACCATCCTTCCTCTATATATAGATATAGAGGTGAGGTGGGCAGCCACATGTAATTCACAAGTAAAGAATTAGATTCTCACTATTTTCCCTCTATTCTTCAAGGTGTTCATTTTGATGTTAAAGTTCATATTTCTCTTCTTATCCAACCCCTAAAATCCGCCAATAACTCTCATCTCTCCTCTCAATCTCCAGCTAATTGTAAGGAGTGATAGGAAATTACTTTGGTGTGTGGATTATTTTGATAAAGGCAAAACAAATGGTTTGCTAAGCCTTTGGAGATCCACCAGTAGGAATAGTCAATTGGAGATTTTATTCCTAGAGGTCTAAAAGGAGTTTTGATCTAAAATTTTCATAGTAGATCCATCAAAGAGTTAACAAGCTGCTAGAATTTTTTTGAAATTTTGGAGAAGCTTGACTCATTCAAAAGTTGCATTAATTCCATTGCGTAGCTTCTTGGCAAATTTTGGATTGAAGAAGAGTTCTTCATTTTCTCCTTGGAATTAAGCTAATTAAGATAATTTTGTATCTTAAATTTGAATCATGAGCATGTTTAGATCCTTACTAGTTTGAGTAGCCTAGTTAATTTCAGCTTCTAAAGTTTTAAATATTGGATCCTAGTGCTACTCTTGCCTTCAAGTTTCATACACCTCATCATCAGCATGATTGCCTATGGTGTCCAGTGAACTTTGAGTAAGCATATAAGCCCTCTTTTCATTATCAAGAATAATCTTGAAGTTTCTAAGCTAATTGAGGATGTTTCCCCCAGTAAGCTTATTAGTTTCCAAAATCACATTGAATGGATTCTTAGCCATTTTAATTTTGAGATTTCAAAAATCTACAAAGGCAAAAAAAAGAGAATATAAGCATGTAATTGAATATTGATATTGAAAACATGTTCATGGACTTTCAAACATATTTTTCTTCTACTACTTAATCAAATTCCTCACTGTTGGAATAGTACCTCACAAACCAAAAAGATTGACATGTAAACTATTTCACTTGTAATGCAATCTTGATTGAATGATATTGTTATAAATGGCCAACTTCATCATATGTTTTTATTACTTCACTAGCATATGGTTGAAGCCCTTAAATCACACAAGACTATTGGATTTGGTCACGCACTAGGTAGTGATCATGGAATAAATCTTACACAGTTGTGATCTTAAATATCCTAAGTCATAGAATCTTATCTCTGAGATTCGAATAGACTTGCACTAATAATGCATAATCCAAGGGTTGGATGTTGCTCCATTCCATGAGCAAATCATATGTGATATGGGAGTATATTAGTAGGTGCTTATCATAGAACAAAGCACTAGGGACCTATTTGGAGAATCCATTGGATAGCCATAGTGGCAAGTTAGTAGTGACTAGTTCTCCAGCTTATGCTAGTGCATATAATTAGTCCCTTGACTTGAGGATCCATTGTAACCTTATGTTAAGGTTCTCATGCTTTGACTATATTTTGGCCACTCAGCAGGCGTTCTGATGGTAATTAGGCATGAACTGCTTAAACATAAAGGTTTTTGAGATCCAACTCCTCATCTTTATGGAGAGAGAGTGCATTCTTATGAATTCTATGGTGATTGATTCTAAGGAGTCCTTAGCCAAGGCAGTGTGACAATTCGGAAAGGGATTTTCCAAAAATGAGGTCACAAATCAGAATTGAACATTAAGAATAGATGTATAGTATCGAGGTTATTAAAGAGTCGATAAATATCTTGCCCTAGGCTTCTTTCATGAAGATAGGAGACAAAAGGACCATATTTGTATGGTACGTGTAAAGCTAGAATAGTTTACCAAAAGTATCATTAAGCCAATTGTTGGGCTCCATGGGCTTGAGGTTGGATATCGACCATGGAGATTGGATACTCTTCATTTTAATAGAGATTAAGTGAATTAAGTTGGTTAGTTTAAAGGAGTTTAAACTAACATGAATATATAATATCCTAAAGTCACAAAGGTTGTGAGCCCATGCCCAATGAGCGGTAGAACCTAAAGGGCCATACACGAAATCCAATTGACAATCCTAAATATTAGAAGAATTCCAAGGTGGCAGAAAATTGAGAGAAATGGTTGGCACAATTTTTAAGTCATTTCAACTTGATCAATTTAATGGTTAAATTGATCTAATTAATTGAAGAAGTTGAATTAAGACCAATTAAATTAATTATTAATTTAATGTGGTGCCACATGACTATCAATTGGCCATGTTAACTTGAAGTGTGAAGTTAACAAAACTAGCTTAAAGAGTTAAGTTAGTTAACTTAAAGGTTAAGTTAAAATTTAATTAAATTAATCTGTTTAATTTAATTAAAATAAAGAATTGATATTAGAGGGAGAATTCAAATTGAATGTTCATTTAGAATGGAATTAGAATTTATTTGGTCGATATTTCATGAGATAAAATGTAGATTCCAAATGAAATTCAAACTCACACAAATTTGTTGGAATAATGCCTTACAAACCAATAAGATTGGCTTTGTAAACTATTTCACTTGTGGTATAATCTTGATTGAATGATATTCTTTATATTGCCATCTTTATCTTATACTTTGTTTCACTTCACTAGCATTTGGATGAAGCCTTTAGATCATTTATGACTGCGGGATTTAGTTTGGTGACCATGGAATAAGTCTCACATAGTCGTGATCTTAAATCTTTCAAGTTATAGGATCTTATGAAACAAGGCATCAAAGATTCGTATAGACTTGCACTAACAATGCATAAATCCAAGGGTTGGGGATTGCTCTATTCCATGAGCAATTGTATGAGATGCAAGGGTATGTTAGTGGCTACCTGTTAGAGAACAAGGCACTGAATCGGTAGTGGTTAGTTTTCCTACTTATGCTAGTGCATATTTTTAGTCACTGACCTTGGGATCTATAGTAACCTTATGTCTGGTCTTCATACTTTCACTCATCCATGACCACCTAGCAGGTCTTTCAAGTTAAGATTGGGTATGAGCTACTTGGCAAGAACGTTTGTGAGATCCAATATGGAATTCAACTTCTCATTGTTGTGAAGGGTGAGTACATCTTCTATGTGTTCTATGATGATTGAATCTCAGAAATCCTTGTGCAAGGCAGTGTAACAATTTGGAAAAGGATTTTTCCAAAGGTGAGGTCACACAAGAAGGATCAAATATTGATAACAGAGACATAGTATCGAGGCTATTAGGGAGCCGACAAACATCTTGCCCTATGCCTCTTTCGGGAGATAGGAGATGGAAAGACCATATTTGCATGACACGCGTAGTACGATGATAGTTTTCTAGAATATTCATTTTGGCCAATTAGTTGGGCTCCATGGGCTTGAAGTTGGACATCGACCATGGAGATTGGATACTCTTCAATTAATGAGATTAGTTGAATTGAATTGACTAGTTTAAAAAGAATTTTAAGCTAGAATGAATGTAAGATATTTAAGGTCATAAGGAATTGTGAGCCCATGTTTAATGAATGGTAGAACCTATTAGGTCACACTCAAAATTCAATTAGCATCATAATTAATGGAGAGAATTTTCTAAGATGTTAGAAAATGGTGTGTCCTAGTAGACCGATTTTTAGGGCCAACTTTGAGTCTCAATTTTGGCTTGATTGATTTAAGTATTAAATTAATTAATTAATTTAAGAGTTAAATTAGACCAATAATTAAGGAGTTAATTATTTGGTGCCAACATGACCATCAATTGGTAAAGTTAACTTAAAGAGTTAAGTTAACGAATTTAGCTTAAAGAGTTAAGTTCACTTGTTTCATCTTAGATTTTCTTATCAAGGTAATACTCTATCTAAATATGAATCTAAGGCATGATTAGATCCAATGGATGCTTTTAGGCACTAATTATTTTCTATTTTGAAGTTTTGATTATAGATCCTAGTACCTGTCTTGCTTTTAAGTGGTATCAGAGCCTAAATCATGCTTAGATTTGGATTTTGCTTGATTGATTGATTCATGTGATGGATTGATCTTCATCACCACATTCTTGATTCAATTTATGGATTGGAGAATTTGGTTGATTTATATGTACCTCCTTCATTGATGAATTAAAAGCATGCAGTTATGTGATTTAAGTGTTAATTCATGTAGTTAGTATATTTTAATTCAAACTGATTAATGTTGAATGTTGATTTAGCATTAATTGATGTTATATTATGATATAGCATGTTGAATTATGGCGGAAAGAGTTTGTCATTTTTGGATCCAATTAGGTTGGAGTTTGGTTGGAAATTTTTGGAGAATTTGATTCTCACTTAGACTTGATTTTTGAAGCGAGATTGAGCACTTTAATTTTCCATTTTGAAATGAGTTTCAGATCTAGAAATTGGTCCATAATGTGTGATTTAAGAATTTGAGTACAGTTCAAAGAAATTATGGCAGAAACCCAGAACAAACAAAGTATATAACGTGTTTAGTTGAAGCACACTTCGATTCCATTGAGAATTGGAGTACGATTTGAAGGAATTAAAGTGCAATCCAAGAAAAGGCAAAGTATTAAATTTGTTTCATTGAAATTCACTTCACTTCAACTGAAATGAGGCAGAAATTTGAGTATAATTCGAAGGAATTAAGGCACATACCCGGAATAAACAAAGTATAAAATGTGTTTTGTTGAAATACACTTTGATTTTAATGACAATTTGAACTTGATTTGAAGGAATGGAAGTGCAACCCAAGAAAAGGCAAAGTATAAAATATGTTTATTTGAAGTTTAGATCAATTCAACTGAAATGAGGTAGGAATTTGAGTACAATTAGAAGGAATTGAGGTACAAACCCAAAACAAACAAAGTACAAAATGTGTTTCTTTGAAGTACACTTCGATTCCAAAGACAATTTGATCACAATTTGATGGAATTGATAGGCAAACCAAGAAAAAATAAAGTATAAAATGTGTTTCTTTAAAATTCACTTCAATTCAACATAAACAAGGTAGGAGTTTTACTACAATTCGAAGGAATTAAGGTACAAACCTGCTATAAACAAAGTATAAAATGTGTTTCGTTGAAGTACACTTTGATTCAATGAAAATTTGAGTACGGCTCGATGGAATTGAAGTGCAAATCAAGAAAAAACCAAGTATAATATGTGTTTCATTGAACTTCACTTCAATTCAACAAAAACGAGGCAAGAATTTGAGTACAGTTCAATGAAATTATGGCAGAAACCCAGAACAAACAAAGTATATAACATGTTTTGTTGAAGTACACTTCGAGTCCATTGACAATTTGAGTACCATTTGAACGAATTGAAGTGCAACGCAAGAAAAGGCAAAATATTAAATGTGTTTCATTGAAGTTCACTTCAATTCAATTGAGATGAGGCAGGAATTTAAGTACAATTCGAAGGAATTGAGGCACATACCCGGAATAAACAAAATATAAAATATTGTTCATTGAAATACACTTTGATTTCAGTGACAATTTGAGTACGATTTGAAGTAATTGAAGTGTAATCCAAGAGAAGGCAAAGTATAAAATGTGTTTCATTAAAGTTCACATCAATTCAACTAAAATGAGGCAGGAATTTGAGCACAATTTGAAGGAATTCAGATACAAACCCAGATCAAACAAAGTATAAAATGTGTTTCGTTGAAATACACTTCGATTCCAAAGACAATTTGATCACGATTTGTTGGAATTGATGAGCAAACCAAGAAAAAATAAAGTATAAAATGTGTTTTTTTTAAATTCACTTCAATTCAACATAAACGAGGCTGGAGTTTTAGTACAATTTTAAGGAATTGAGGTATAAACTCACAATAAACAAAGTATAAAATAAGTTTCATTGAACTACACTTCAATTTCAATGACAATTTGAGTACGATCCGATGGAATTGAAGTGCAAACCAAGAAAAAACCAAGTATAAAATGTGTTTCATTGAAGTTCCATCAATTCAACAGAAACGAGGCAAGAATTTGAGTACAGTTTGAAGAAATTTTGGCAGAAACCCAGAACAAAGAAAATATATAACGTGTTGCATTGAAGTGCACTTCAATTCCATTGAGAATTTGAGTAAGATTTAAAGGAATTGAAGTGCAATTCAAGAAAAGGCAAAGTATTAAATGTGTTTCATTGAAGTTCACTTCAATTCAACTGAAATGAGACTTGAATTTGAGTACAATTTGAAGGAATTGAGATACAAACCCGGAACAAACAAAGCATAAAATGAGTTTCGTTGAAGTACACTTCAATTCCAATGATAATTTGATCACGATTTGATGGAATTGACCAAGATAAAATAAAGTATAAAATGTGTTTCTTTAAAATTCACTTCAATTCAACATAAACAAGGTAGGAGTTTTAGTACAATTCGAAGGATTTGAGGTACAAACCCTCTATAAACAAACCATAAAATGTGTTCCATTGAAGTACACTTTGATTTCAATGACTATTTGAGTACGATTCGATGGAATTGAAGTGCAAATCATGAAAAAATTGGGTATGAAATGTGTTTCTTTTAAATTCACTTCAATTCACCTGAAATGAGCTAAGAATTTGAGTGCAATTCAAAGTAATTGAGGCAAAAACCGTTAACAAACAAAGTATATAACATGTTTTGTTGAAATACACTTCAATTCTAATGAGAATTTGAGTATGATTTGAAGTAATTGAAGTGCAATCCTAGAAAAGGCAAAGTATAAAATGTGTTTCATTGAAGTTCACTTCAATTCAACTGAAATAAGGCTGGAATTTGAGTACAATTCGAAGGAATTAAGGCACATACCCGGAATAAACAAAGTATAAAATATGTTTTGTTGAAATACACTTTGATTAAAATGTCAATTTGAGCTTGATAGAATGCAACCCAAGAAAATGCAAAGTATAAAATATGTTTATTTGAAATTCAGATCAATTCAACTAAAATGAGGTAGGAATTTGAGTACAATTCGAAGGAATTGAGGTACAAATCCGAAACAAACAAAGTACAAAATGTGTTTCTTTGAAGTACACTTCGATTCTAAAGACAATTTGATCACGATTTGATGGAATTGATGAGCAAACCAAGAAAAAATAAAGTATAAAATGTGTTTCTTTAAAATTCACTTCAATTCAACATAAACAAGGCAGGAGTTTTACTACAATTTGAATGAATTGAGGTACAAACCTACTATAAACAAAGTATAAAATGTGTTTCGTTGAAGTACACTTTGATTCAATGAAAATTTGAGTACGGCTCGATGGAATTGAAGTGCAAATCAAGAAAAAACCAAGTATAATATGTGTTTCATTGACTTCACTTCAATTCAACAGAAACGAGGCAAGAATTTGAGTACAGTTCAATAAAATTAAGGCATAAACCCAGAACAAAGAAATTATATAACGTGTTTTGTTGAAGTACACTTCGATTCCATTGAGAATTTGAGTACGATTTGTTGGAATTGAGGAGCAAACCAAGAAAAAAACATTGTATAAAATGTGTTTCTTTGAAATTCATTTCAATCCAACAATAATGAGGCCGTAGTTTAAGTACACTTCGAAGGAATTGAGGTACAAACCCGGAATAAACAAATTATAAAATGTGTTTCGTTGAAGTACACTTCAATTTCAATGATAATTTGATTACGATTTGAAGTAATTGAAGTGCAATCCAGGAGAAGGCATAGTATGAAGTGTGTTTCTTTGAAGTTCAGATCAATTCAACTGAAATGACGTAGGAATTCAAGTACAATTCAAAAGAATTGAGGTACAAACCCGAAACAAACAAAGTATAAAATGTGTTTCATTGAAGTACACTTCGATTCCAATGATAAGTTGATTATGATTTGGTGGAATTGAGGTGCAAATCGAGAAAAAAAAATAAAGTTTAAAATGTGTTTCTTTGAAATTCACTTCAATTCAACATAAACAAGGCAGGAGTTTTATTACAATTCAAAGGAATTGAGGTACAAACAGGCAAGACACAAAGTATAAAATGTGTTTCATTGAAGTACACTTCGATTTAATGACAATTTGAGTATGATTCGATGGAATTGAAGTGCAAACCAAGAGAAAACCAAATGTAAAATGTGTTTTACTGAAGTTCACTTCTATTCAACCGAAACGAGGCAAGAATTTGAGTACAGTTCAAAGAAATTATTGCAGAAACCCAGAACAAACAAAGTATATAACGTGTTTCGTTGAAATACACTTCGATTCCATTGAGAATTTGAGTACGATTTGAAGGAATTGAAGTGCAATCCAAGAAAAGGCAAAGTATTAAATGTGTTTCATTGAAGTTCACTTCAATTCAATTGAAATGAGGTAGGAATTTGAGTACAACACATACCTGGAATAAACAAAGTACAAAATGTGTTTTGTTGAAATACACTTTGATCTATGTGATAATTTAAGTACGGTTTAAAGTAATTGAAGTGCTATCCAAGAGAAAGTAAAGTATAAAATGTGTTTCACAGAAGTTCACATCAATTCAACTAAAATGAGGCAGAAATTTGAGTACAATTTGATGGAATTGATGTACAAACCCACAATAAACAAAGTATAAAATGTGTTTCGTTGAAGTACAATTTGATTTAATGACAATTTGAGTATGATTTGTTGGAATTGAAGTGCAAACCAAGAAAAAACCATGAACAAAATATGTTTCATTGAACTTCAATTCAATTCAACTGAAACGAGGCAAGAATTTGAGTACAGTTCAAAGAAATTAAGGCAGAAACCCAAAACAAAGAAAGTATATAATGTGTTTCGTTGAAGCACATTTCGATTCCAATGAGAATTTGAGTACGATTTGATGGAATTAAGGAGCAAACCAAGAAAAAAACATTATATAAAAAGTATTTCTTTGAAATTCACTTCAATTCAACAAAAATGAGGCAGGAGTTCAAGTACAATTCGAAGGAATTGAGGTAAAAACCCAGAATAAACAAAGTATAAAACATGTTTCGTTGAAGTACACTTCAATTTCAATGACAATTTGAGTACAACTCAATTGAATTGAACTGCAACTAAAGAAAAAATCCAGTATAAAACGTATTTCTTTTAAGTTCACTTCAATTCAACTAAAATGAGGCAAGAATTTGAGTACAATTCAAAGTGATTGAGGTAGAAACCCAGAACAAACAAAATATATAACATGTTTTGTTGAATTACACTTCGATTCCAATGAAAAATTGAGTACGATTTGAAGGAATTGAAGTGCAACCCAAAGAAAGGCAATGCATAAAATGTGTTTCTTTGAAATTCAGACCGATTCAACTGACATGATGTAGGAATTTGAGTATAATTCGAAAGAATTGAGGTACAAACCCAAAACAAATAAAGTACAAAATGTGTTTCGTTGAAGTACACTTCGATTCCAATAATAATTTGATTACGATTTGATTGAATTAAGGAGCAAACAAAGAAAAAAATAAAGTATAAAATATTTTTCTTTGAAATTCACTTCAATTCAACATAAACGAGGTAGGAGTTTTAGTACAATTGGATGGAATTGAGGTACAAACCTAGAACAAACAAAGTACAAAATGTGTTTCCTTGAAGTAAACTTCGATTTCAATGATAATTTGAGTATGATTCGAGGGAATTGAAGGGCAAACCAAGAAAAAGCTTAGTATAAAATGAGTTTCATTGAAGTTCACTTTAATTCAACTAAAATGAGGCATGAATTTGACTACAGTTCAAAGAAATTAAGGTAGAAACCCAAAACAAACAAAGTATATAATGTGTTTCGTTGAAGTACACTTCGATTCCAATGATAATT
>JACGDI010005594.1:28632-38978 GCA_014898725.1 Jacaranda copaia
TCTTTGGAATCGAAGTGTACTTCCACAAAACACATTGTATACTTTGTCTGTTCTGGGTTTTTGCCTCAATTCCTTTGAATTGTTCTCAAATTCTCGCCTCATTTTAGTTGAATTGAAGTGAATTTCTGGGTTGTACCTCAATTCCTTCTAATTGTACTAAAACGCCTTCCTCATTTATGTTGAATTGAAGTGAATTTCAAGTAAACACATTTTATACATTATTTTTTGTATGTTTGCTCATCAATTCCATCAAATTGTTATCAAATTATCATTGGAATCGAAGTGTAATTCAACAAAACACGTTTTGTACTTTGTTTATTTTGGGTATGTGCCTCAATTACATTGAATTATACACAAATTCCTGCCTCATTTTAGTTGAATTGAAGGGAATTTCAATGAAACACATTTTATACTTTATTTTTTCGTGGATTGCACCATAATTCCATCAAATAGTAATCAAATTGACATTGGAATCGAAGTGTACTTCAACGCAACACATTTTATACTTTGTTTGTTCTGGGTTTGTACCTCAATTACTTCGAATTTTACTTAAATTCCTGTCTCATTTCAGTTGAATTGAAGTTAACTTCATTGAAACACATTTCATACTTTATCGTTTCAAGGATTGAACTTCAATTCCAATGAATTGTACTAAAATTGTCATTGAAATCAAAGTGTATTTCAATGAAACGCATTTTATACTTTGTTTATTGCGGTTTGAATGTCAATTCAATCGAATTGTTCTAAAACGCCAGCCTCGTTTGTGCTGAATTGAAGTAACTTTCAAAGAAAAACACATTTTGTACTTTAATTTCTCTTGGTTTGCTCCTTAATTCCATCTAATCGTAATCAAGTTGTCATTGGAATTGATGTGTACTTCAACGATAACACATTTTATACTTTGTTTGTTTTGGGTTTGAATCTCAATTCATTCGAATTGTACTCAAATTCCTGCCTCATTTGAATTGAATTAATGTGAACTTCAATGAAACACATTTTATACTTTGCCTTTCTTGGATTGCACTTCAATTCCTTCAAATCGTACACAAATTCTCTTTGGAATTGATGTGTAGTTCCACAAAACATATTATATACTTTGTTTGTTCTGGGTTTCTGCCTCAATTCCTTTGAATTGTACTTAAATTACTTCCCCGTTTCAGTTGAATTGAAGTGAACTTAAAAAAGCACATTTTATACTCAATTTTTTCTCAATTTGCACTTCAATTCCATTGAGTCATACTTAAATTGTCATTGAAATCGAAGTGTACTTCAGCGAAACACATTTTGCACTATTTTCATTATGGGTATATGCCTCAATTCCTTCGAATTGTACTCAAATTCTTGCCTCGTAACTATTGAATTGAAGTGATCTTCAAAGAAATACATTTTATACTTTGTTTTTTCTTGGTTTGCTCTACAATTCCATCAAATCGAACTCAATTTTTTATCAAAATCGATGTGTATTTCAACGAAATATATTTTATACTTTCTTTATTGCTGGTTTGTACCTCAATTCCATCGAATTGTACTAAAATGCCTTCCTCATTTTTGTTGAATTGAAGTGAATTTCAAGTAAACACATTTTGTACATTTTTTTTGGGTTTGCTCATCAATTCCATCAAATCGTTATCAAATAATACTTGGAATCGAAGTGTACTTCAACGAAACACATTTTGTACTTCATTTATTCTAAGTATTGCCTCAATTCTTTCAAATTGTACTCAAATTCCTGCTTTATTTCAATTGAATTAAAGTGAATTTCAAAATAATACATTTTATACTTTGTTTTTTTGTGGATTGCTCTTCAATTCTATCAAATCATACTCAAAATGTCATTGGAATCAAAGTGTACTTCAACGAAGCACATTTTATACTTTGTTTGTTCTGGGTTTGTACCTCAATTCCTTTGAATTAGGCTCAAATTCCTGCCTCATTTCAGTTGAATTGAAGTGAACTTCAATGAAACACATTTTATACTTTGCCTTTTCTTGGATTGCACTTCAATTCCTTCAAATTGTACTTAAATTCTCCTTGAAATCGAAGTGTAGTTCCACAAAACATATTATATACTTTGTTTGTTCTAGGTTTCTACCTTAATTCCTTTGAATTGTAATCAAATTATTGCCTCGTTTCAGTTGAATTGAAGTGAACTTAAAAAAGCACATTTTATACTCGATTTTTTCTCAATTTGCACTTCAATTCCATCGAGTCATACTCAAATTGTCATTGAAATCGAAATGTACTTCAACGAAACACATTTTGCACTATTTTTATTACGGGTATGTGCCTCAATTCCTTCAAATGGTACTCAAATTCTTGCCTCGTTCCTATTGAATCGAAGTGATCTTCAAAGAAATACATTTTATACTTTGTTTTTTCTTGGTTTGCACTACAATTCCATCAAATCGAACTTAAATTTTCATCAAAATCGATGTGTATTTCGACGAAATACATTTTATACTTTCTTTATTGCTGGTTTGTGCCTCAATGCCTTCGAATTGTACTAAAATGCCTTCCTCATTTAAGTTGAATTGAAGTGAATTTCAAGTAAGCACATTTTATACATTATTTTTTCTGGATTTGCTCATCAATTCCATCAAATCGTTATCAAATTATCATTGGAATCGAAGTGTACTTCAACTAAACACATTTTATACTTTATTTATTTCGAGTTTGTGCCTCAATTACTTCAAATTGTACCCAAATTCCTGTTTCAATTCGTTTGAATTGAAGTGAATTTCAAAGAAATACATTTTATACTATGTTTTTTCATGGATTGCTCTTCAATTCCATCGAATTGTAATCAAATTGACATTGGAATCCAAGTGTACTTCAACGAAACACATTTTATAATTTGTTTGTTTCAGTTTGTACCTCAATTCTTTTGAATTAGACTCAAATTCCTGCTTCATTTCAGTTGAATTAGTGTGAATTTCAATGAAACACATTTTATACTTTGCCTTTTTCTAGCATTGCACTTAATTCCTTCGAATCGTACTAAAGTAGTAATTGAAATCAAAGTGTATTTCAACAAAACACATTTTATACTTTATTTATTGTGGGTATGTACCTCAATTCCATTGAATTGCTCTAAAACACCTGCCTCATTTTTGTTGTATTGAAGTAAATTTCAAAGTAAAACACATTTTGTACTTTATTTTTTCCTAGTTTGCTCCTCAATTCCATCTAATCGTAATCAAATTATCATTCGAAAAGAAGTGCACTTCAACGAAACTCATTTCATACTTTGTTTATTCTGAATTTGAACCTCAATTCCTTTGAATTGAACTAGAACTCCTGCCTCATTCCAGTTGAATTGAAGTGATCTTCAATGAAACACATTTTATAATTTGGTTTTTCTTGGTTTGCACATCAATTCCACCAAATCGTAATCAAATTACAATTGGAATCGAAGTGAACTTCAACGAAACACATTTTACACTTTTTTGTTCCTAATTTGTACCTCAATTCCTTCGAATTGTACTTGAATGCATGCATCATTTTAGTGCAATTAATGTGAACTTCAATGAAACACATTTTATACTTTCCTTTTCTCTGGGATTACACTTCAATTCCATCGAATCGTACTAAAATTGTGATTGAAATCAAAGTGTATTTCAGCGAAACGCATTTTATACTTTGTTTATTGTGGGTATGTACCTCAATTCCATAGAATTGTTCTAAAACACCTGCCTCATTTGTGTTTAATTGAAGTAAATTTCGAAGAAAAACACATTTTGTACTTTGTTATTTCTTGGTTTGCTCCTAAATTCCATCTAATCGTAATCAAATTGTCGTTGGAATCGAAGTGCACTTCAACAATAACATATTTTATACTTTGTTTGTTTTAGATTTGTATCTTAATTCCTTCAAATTTTACTCAAATTACTGCCTCATTTCAGTTTAATTGAAGAGAACTTCAAAGAAACACATTTTATACATCATTTTTTCTTGCTTTTCACTTCAATTCCAATATATCATTCTCAAATTGTCATTGGAATCATTGCGTACTTCAACGAAATAAATTTTGTGGTTTATTTGTTCTGGATTTGTACCTCAATTCCTTTGAAATGTACCCAAATTCTTGCCTCATTTTTGTTGAATTGAAGTGAATTTCAACGAAACACATTTTATACTTTGCCTTTTCTTGGATTGCACTTCAATTCTTTCAAATCGTACTCAAATTGTTGTTGGAATCGAAGTGTACTTCAACAAAATGTATTTTATGCTTTGTTTATTGCAGTTTGAACCTCAATTCCATCGAATTGTTCTAAAATGCCAGCCTCGTTTGTGTTGAATTGAAGTAAATTTCAAAGAAAAACTCATTTTGTACTTTATTTTCTCTTGGTTTGCTCCTCAATTCCATCGAATCGTAATCTAGTTGTCATTGGAATCGAAGTGCACTTCAATGATAACATATTTTATACCTTGTTTGTTTTGGGTTTGAATCTCAATTCCTTCGAAATGTACTCAAATTCTTGCCTCGTTCCTGTTGAATGGAAGTGATCTTCAAAGAAACACATTTTATACTTTATTTTTTTTTGGGTTTGAACTTCAATTCCATCAAATCGAACTCAAATTGTCATCCAAATTGATGTGTATTTCAATGAAATACATTTTAAACTTTGTTTATTGCAGGTTTGTACCTCAATTCCCTCAAATTGTACTGAAATGCCTTCCTCATTTATGTTGAATTGAAGTGAATATAAAAGAAACAAATTTTATACACAGATTTTTCTTGATTTGCACTTCAATTCCATCAAGTCATTCTCAAATTGTCATTGAAATCGAAGGGTTCTTCAATAAAACACATTTTGTACTTTGTTTATTTCAGGTATGTGCCTCAATTACTTCGAATTGAACTCAAATTCCTACCTCAATTAAGTTGAATTGAAGGGACTTCAATGAAACACATTTTATACTTTGTTTTTTCATGGATTGCACCTCAATTCCATCAAACCGTAATCAAATTGACATTGGAATCGAAGTGTACTTCAACGAAACACATTTTATACTTTGTTTGTTCCGAGTTTGTACCTCAATTACTTTGAATTGTACTCCAATTCCTGCCTCATTTCAGTTAAATTGAAGTGAACTTCATTGAAACACATTTTATGCTTTGTCTTTTCTAGGAATGCACTTCAATTCCATGGAATCGTACTAAAATTGTCATTGAAATCAAAGTGTATTGCAATGAAACGCATTTTATACTTTATTTATTGCTAGTATGAACCTCAATTCCATCGAATTGTTCTAAAACGCCAACCTCGTTTGTGTTGAATTGAAATAAATTTCTAAGAAAAACACATTTTGTACTTTGTTTTCTCTTGGTTTGCTCCTCAATTCCATCTAATCGTAATCAAATTATCATTCGAATCGAAGTGCACTTCAACAAAACTCATTTCAAACTTTTTTTATTCTGGGTTTGTACCTCAATTCCTTTGAATTGAACTAGAACTCCTACCTCGTTCCAGTTGAATTGAAGTGATCTTCAATGAAACACATTTTATATTTTGCTTTTGCTTAGTTTGCACTTCAATTCTATCAAATCGTAAATAAATTACAATTGGAATCGAAGTGTACTTCAACAAAACACATTTTACACTTTTTTTGTTCCGGATTTGTACCTCAATTCCTTTGAATTATACTCAAATGCATGCTTCATTTTAGTGGAATTGATGTGAACTTCAATGAAACACATTTTATACTTGGCCGTTTCTTAGATTGCACTTCAATTCCTTCAAATCGTACTCAAAATGTCACTAAAATTGAAGTGTATTTCAATGAAACACATTTTATACTTAGTTTTTTTCGGGTGTGTGCCTCAATTCCTTCGAATTGTACTCAAATTCCTGCCTCATTTTAGTTGAATTGAAGTGAACTTCAATGAAACAAATTTTATACTTTGCCTTTTCTTGGATTGCACAACAATTCCTTCCAATCGTTCTCAAATTCTCTTTGGAATCGAAGTGTACTTCCACAAAACATGTTGTTTACTTTTTTTATTATGGGTATGTGCCTCAATTCCTTCGAATTGAACTCAAATTCTTGCCTAATTTCAGTTGAATTGATGTGAACTTCAATGAAACACGTTTTATACTTTGCCTTTTCTTAGATTGCACTTCAATTCCTTCAAATCGTACTCAAATTCTCATTAGAATCGAGTGTAGTTCCACAAAACATATTATATACTTTGTTTGTTCTGGGTTTCTGCCTCAATTCCTTTAAATTATACCCAAATTCCTGCCCCGTTTTAGTTGAATTGAAGTGAACTTAAAAAAGCACATTTTATACTCAATTTGCACTTCAATTCCATTGAGTCATACTCAAATTGTCATTGAGATCGAAGTGTACTTCAACGAAACTCATTTTGTACTTTTTTTTATTACGGGTATATGCCTCAATTCCTTCAAACTGTACTCAAATTCTTGCCTTGATCCTGTTGAATCAAAGTAATCTTCAAAGAAATACATTTTCTACTATGTTTTCTCATGGATTGCTCTTCAATTCCATCGAATCGTAATCAAATTAGCTTTGGAATCAAAGTGTACTTTAACGAAACACATTTTATACTTTGTTTGTTTTGGGTTTGTGTCTTAATTCCTTCAAATTTTACTCAAATTACTGCCTCATTTCAGTTCAATTGAAGAGAACTTCAATGAAACACATTTTATATATTATTTTTTCTTGCTTTTCACTTCAATTCCAATAAATCGTTCTCAAATTGTCATTAGAATCGTTGCGTACTTCAATGAAATATATTTTGTGGTTTATTTGTTCTGGATTTGTACCTCAATTCCTTTGAATTGTTTTCAAATTCTTGCCTTATTTCAGTTGAATTGAATTAAATTTCAACGAAACACATTTTATACTTTGCCTTTTCTTGGATTGCACTTCAATTCTTTCAAATCGTACTCAAATTGTTGTTGGAATTGAAGTGTACTTCAACGAAACACAATTCATACTTTGTTTGTTCTATGTTTCTACCTCAATTCCTTCGAATTGTACTCAAATTCTTGCCTCGTTCTTGTTGAATGGAAGTGATCTTCAAAGAAACACATTTTATACTTTGTTTTTTCTTGGTTTGAACTTAAATTCCATCAAATCAAACTCAAATTGTCATCAAAATTGATGTGTATTTCAACGAAATACATTTTATACTTTGTTTATTGAGGGTTTGTACCTCAATTCCTTCGAATTGTACTAAAACGCCTTCCTCGTTTATATTAGATTGAAGTGAATTTCAAAGTAACACATTTTATATATTATTTTGTTTGGTTTGCTCATCACTTCCATCAAATCGTTATCATATTGTCATTGGAATTGAAGTATACTTCAATGAAACACATTTTATACTTTGTTTGTTCCGGGTTAGTATCTCAATTCCTTCAAATTGTACTCAAATTCCTGCCTCATTTCAGTTGAATTGATGTGAACTTCAATGAAACACATTTTACACTTGGTCGTTTCTAGGATTGCACTTCAATTCATTCAAATTGTACTCAAAATGTTACTGAAATCAAAGTGTATTTCAACAGAACACATTTTATACTTAGTTGTTTTTGGGTATGTGCCTCAATTCATTCGAATTGTACTCAAATTCCTGCCACATTTCAGTTGAATTGAAGTGAACTTCAATGAAACACATTTTATACTTTGCCTTTTTCTTGGATTGCACTCCAATTCCTTCAAATCATTCTCAAATTCTCTTTGGAATCGAAGTGTACTTCCATAAAACACGTTGTATACTTTATTTATTCTGGGTTTTTGCCTCAATTCCTTTGAATTGTGCTTAAATTCTTGCCTTGTTTTAGTTAAATTGAAGTGAACATAAGAGAAACAAATTTTATACACGATTTTTTCTTGATTTGCACTTCAATTCCATCAAGTCATTCTCAAATTGTTATTGAAATCGAAGGGTTCTTCAACGAAACACATTTTGTACTTTGTTTTTTCTTGGTTTGAACTTCAATTCCATCAAATCGAACTCAAATTGTCATCAAAATTGATGTGTATTTCAACGAAATACATTTTATACTTTGTTTATTGTGGGTTTGTACCTCAATTCCTTTGAATTGTACTAAAATGCCTTCCTCGTTTATGTTGAATTGAAGTGAATTTCAAGTAAACACATTTTATGCATTATTTTTTCTGAGTTTGCTCATCAATTCCATCAAATCGTTATCATATTGTCATTGGAATCGAAGTGTACTTCAAAGAAACACATTTTGTATTTTGTTTATTCTGAGTATGTGCCACAATTACTTCAAATTGTACTCAAATTCCTGCCTCATTTCAGTTGAATTGATGTGAACTTCAATGAAACACATTTTATACTTGCCCGTTTCTAGGATTGCACTTCAATTCCTTCAAATCGTACTCAAAATGTCACTGAAATCAAAGTGTATTTCAACGAAACACATTTTATACTTAGTTTTCTTCAAGTATGTGCCTCAATTCCTTCGAATTGTACTCAAATTCCGGCCTCATTTTAGTTGAAGTGAAGTGAATTTCAATGAAACACATTTTATACTTTGCCTTTTCTTGCATTGCATTCCAATTCCTTGAAATCGTTCACAGATTCTCTTTGAAATCGAAGTGTACTTCTCAAATTGTACTCAAGTTCTTACCTTGTTTTAGTTGAAGTGAAGTGAACATAAAAGAAACAAATTTTATACACGATTTTTTCTTGATTTGCACTTCAATTCCATCAAGTCTTTCTCAAATTGACATTGAAATTGAAGGGTTCTTCAATAAAATACATTTTGTACTTTTTTTATTCCTGGTATGTGCCTCAATTCCTTCGAATTGAACTCAAATGCTTGCCTCATTTCAGTTGAATTGAAGTGAACTTCAATGAAACACATTTTATACTTTGCCTTTTCTTGGATTGTACTTCAATTCCTTCAAATCGTACTCAAATTCTCTTTGGAATCAAAATGTAGTTCCACAAAACATGTTATATACTTTGTTTGTTCTGGGTTTCTGCTTCAATTCCTTTGAATTGTACTCAAATTCCTGCCCCATTTCAGTTGAATTGAAGTGAACTTAGAAAAACACATTTTATACTCGATTTTTTTTATTTACACTTCAATTCCATCGAGTCATACTCAAATTGTCATTGAAATCGAAGTGTACTTCAACGAAACACATTTTGTACTTTTTTTATTATGGGTATGTGCCTCAATTCCTTCAAATTGTACTCAAATTCTTGCCTCGTTCTTATAGAATTGAAGTGATCTTCGAAGAAATACATTTTATACTATATTTTTTCATGGATTGCTCTTCAATTCCATCGAATCGTAATCAAATTGACATTGGAATCAAAGTGTACTTCAACAAAACACATTTTATACTTTGTTTGTTTTGGGTTTGTATCTTAATTCCTTCAAATTTTACTCAAATTACTACCTCATTTCAGTTCAATTGAAGAGAACTTCAATGAAACACATTTTATGCATTGTTTTTTCTTACTTTTCTCTTCAATTCCAATAAATCATTCTCAATTCGTCATTGAAATCATTGTGTACTTCAACAAAATACATTTTGTGGTTTATTTGTTTCGGATTTGTACCTCAATTCCTTTGAATTATACTCAAATTCTTGCCTCATTTCAGTTGAATTGAAGTGAATTTCAACAAAACATATTTTATACTTTGCCTTTTCTTGGATTGCACTTCAATTCTTTCAAATTGTACTCAAATTATTGTTGGAATCAAAGTGTACTTCAACGAAATACAATTCATACTTTGTTTGTTCTAGGTTTCTGCCTCAATTCCTTTGAATTGTACTCAAATTCTTACCTCATTCCTGTTAAATGGAAGTGATCTTCAAAGAAACAAATTTTATACTTTGTTTTTTCTTGGTTTGAACTTCAATTCCATCAAATCGAACTTAAATTGTCATCAAAATCGATGTGTATTTCAATGAATTACATTTTATACTTTGTATAATACAGGTTTGAACCTCAATTCCTTCAAATTGTACTAAAACATTTTCCTCGTTTATGTTGGATTGAAGTGAATTTCAAAGAAACATATTTTATTCGTTATTTTTTCTGGGTTTTCTCATCAATTCCATCAAATCGTTATCAAATCGTCGTTGGAATCAAAGTGTACTTCAACAAAACACATTTTGTATTTTGTTTGTTCTGGGTTAGTGCCTCAATTCCTTCAAATTGTACTCAAATTCCTGATTCATTTTAGTTGAATTGAAGTGAATTTCAAAGAAATACATTTTATACTATATTTTTTCATAGATTGCTCTTCAATTCTATCGAATCGTACTCAAAATATCATTGGAATCAAAGTGTACTTCAACGAAACACATTTTATACTTTGTTTGTT
>JACGDI010005595.1:22165-34569 GCA_014898725.1 Jacaranda copaia
TTCTCCAACTCTCAGCAGCATCTGGCAGTATGTGCTATAAAGACAAAACATTTCGTTACATTTCTTGTGATAAATTTTCACAAGATTTTCGATTTACTTTTGTGCCAACTCTCAATTTTTTTGGTTATTTACAAATTAGATAGATTGATAAAAAATATATATATAATTTTATTTAAAACTTCTAGAGAAATTTAATATTAGAAAAAGCAATTATGCATTCGTGATTGACCTTTCTATGCCTGCTTTCTGGAAGTCCCAAATCAAGCGGTCTTTGATTAAGTGGGATAGGTTTATCACATAAAGTGAAGGTCAAATTCTTAATATATATGTATAAATTAAAAAAGAGAACTATCTTAAATTCTTGAGTACCATTTTTCACTATTTGCCTTAATATTAGAAAATTCTTATGACTTTTTTCGTAAGAGCTCTTTCAATTGATGTTTGAATTAGGCATAATACGTATGATAATAATAAATAGTAAGTTATTGTATATCATACCTAATATTTATTTGTATCTTTTAAATAAATAGATATCCAACTTTGATTGTTTGCTTAACATTATTATCCCATTTGATAAATTTTAATTTATTTTCAAATTAAACTAAAAACATATTACACTTCAAAACTTTAATACATAAATTAAATTTGATCTTAAATATGTATCAACTCAAATTGTATCAAGAATTTTTAAAAATAAATTAAATATTAAAATTAAATTAAATTATATATTTATCATACAATATTAAAACAAACAATCAAAATCTAAATGGTTGACATCATACAACAAAAAGGAAACCTCTCTTATGTTTCTAGTAATAATAATAAATAGAGAAAAATCAAAATAACCACGACGTTAAAGGAGCTTGCATTCACCTCCCTCGTTTGCAAATGAGTGCCTGCAAAACCCTAAGCCGTACTTCCTTATCATGTCTCCAATTCCGAGCTCGAACCCCAAATTCAACCTACTTACGCCATTTTTCTTCTTCTCTTTCATCTCATTCAGGTACATACCCGTTTGCATGACCACATTTTAAGCATATTCATATACTTCTATGTGTTTATGTATAACCTTTTTTACTGTTAACCCAAGTATTGATTTTTCTTCGCAAAAACAGGGCCGAGGATCAAATCCCGGAGGCCCTTTTCGATTTCGAGAAGCTACAGTCGTGTAAAAGGAGCTATCCCTTTAGAAATTTTGGATTGTACAGAGGGAACTGCTCCCCATAATGTGACTTTAGAAACACCCCAAGATTCATGTAAAGACACTGTGGAAGAATTGCTTTCAAAAAACAAGGATGACATTTCAAGGTTAATGAAAATGGAGCGTCGTTTTGACAATGGTAATGAATTTAAGGATGATAAAAAGCGGGAGCGTTGGTTTCCTTATCTGGATAAATGTAAAACAGGGGATACTTATCTTAGCAGTGGTGAAGTTCTGGAAGCTATGGATCCATATATAATGGAAGTGAGGAAGGAGAGGTTTAGGAAGGTCGTGAATAACCGGAGCTATTCTGTGTGTTTGGTGGTCGAGGGATTGAGCGATTTCGGGAATGTTTCGGCTGCTTTTCGGTCTGCTGATGCGCTTGGAATGCAGTCTGTCCATGTTGTGTCGTGTGATAGCTCGAGAAGGTACATCACTGCCTGAGGCAAAAATGCTTTTTGATTATTGGTTTGATGGTATATTGAGTCCATGAGTGTGTGGTATGGAAAATGATTTGAGAACATGCTAATATGCTTCAATTTATCGTGAATATCGGTTGAAATCAGAACCATTAGTTAATAGGTCAGCAGTTTGCTTTACTACACTCTGGAATTTGGGCTAATTTTGACTTGATAAGTGATAAAAATGATAGAGCAATGAAATTCGGTGGAAATGATTGGTTTTTTGGGTTTCGTTTAATGAGCGAATACAAGTCTTCATAATAAACGTAAGTTTTTACAAGTCTTTTCATCATAAACATAAGTTTTTCTCTGAGGCACTGAGAAACTTTATGTCATTTTCGTTGTCATCTTGAGATTTGCATTGGGAAATAACCTTTGGTGTTTGTCATTGTTGATTTAACTTACAATACTTCCTTCTCTGCTTTACAGGTACAGAGACAATCGTCATGTCAGTATGGGAGCAGAGAAATGGTTGGATATTGAACTTTGGAGTTCTATCAGAGAGTGCTTTGGAGTTCTGAAAGCACGCGGTTATAGAATCACCACTGCCCACTTGGGGATGGATGCGGTATTTATAAATTTATCCCTTCTTTCTTTTCTTGAGCATGTAAATCATAATTTATTGTATTACTTTATTTTTTACTTTTCGTTACTGCAAGGAAGTTCTTTAAATCTACAGCTAACATAATAGAGAGTTGGGTACTTCGTCCAGGTATCCGCCTATAATGTGGACTGGTCATTCCCTACTGCAATAGTTGTTGGGAATGAACTTAGGTATGTCTTTCCTAGCCACTGGTTTTTTAGATTTTTGTTCCGTGTCCTCAAAAAGTGATTTGAAGTCTTTAACAATATTATCGAATTGAAGTTATCAAAGACTCCTTATCAAGTCTCATGGAGTGAGCTGAATTCTTTTCCCATTTCATTAGTTTTTCATGTCATAAATCTGAGATGTGTTTTTCAGAGTTTATCGTTTCACAAAGTGAAGTTATCCCTTACAGGGGCATAAGTGAAGAGGCTCTTGAGCTGTCAGATCTGCACTGCAGTATCCCAATGAGAGGCATGATAGACTCATTCAATGTTTCCGTAGCTGCTGGCCTTCTTATGCACCAAGCTGTATGTGACCGGACTTTGCGCATGGTAATACCTCATTTTGGTGACACCCATTCATTGGACAATCTTACCTGCCTAAGAAATTTTCGTAGATTTAAATTTATTAGATGGTTAATATATAGTGCATCCACATATAAGAGCAACTTCTAGACAATTACTCAAGCTTGTGACCTTCTGGCGCATCTTCTGGAGGATTGTGTTCTCTGACTGTTTGTAGATTCCTTTTTTTTCCACTCTAATCCTATGGCTCTAGTAACTATTTTTAGATGGATATTCGTGTCTCTAAGACGTTAGCCTTGCTTTGGGGGTCTGGGATTCTGAATGAACTTGTACCTTTATTAATTGTGTCAACTTGAATTGCTTCCAATGTCTGTTAATTTTGCTGGTTTTAAATCTTCACACGATCTAGAATAACAAAAACCCTCATTAAACAATATTTGAAGATATATTTGGAACTGGAAGTTTTCAATATATGATGGAATTGCGTGACTGTTCATCAAAACTTTTGTGTAGTTGTGTTTCTGTATTTTTCCCAATAGCAATTCTTTGAAGTTATAGCTCTCTGTGGTGCATTTTCCTGCATGATGTAACGAAAAATGTCCTATACCATGAATCCTTGTTACTTAAGTGAGAGTAATGGATTTTGTTTTGGCTTTAGGGTTGTCATGGGGATCTAACAGAGGAAGAGCGCCAGATTCTCTTGGCAGAATTCTATCTGCGCCACAACCAGAATGCCATGAGCATTGCCAATGAATTTTCTAAGAGGAAGATAGCCGGCCCTGTCTCCGAACTCTAAAAGCTATCATCTGTTTAACTATGCAGATACCATATTGCGGAAGTGTCACCAGTCAGACTTTCACAGGTATCTCTCTTTATCTTTATTTATTTATTTATTTTGGGTTTCAATTCCCCTGGCTAATGCTTCCGCTATTGCTCCACTGTTATGCTTACAGTTACAAGATGATCCATATTGGGAAAACCATGAGGTGGCAAGATTCTCCATATTTTGCGTTGGAAAGTCAACAGCTACATTGCTTTGCTTACCGTACCCTGGGGCATCACTGTGTTGGATAAAATGATGTACAAGATGGCTGCATATCCAATTGATACAGTAAACCATACTTGAACATGAGCTAGAAGAGATTCCGTAACATTCAGCCAAGGCAAGAACAATATGTTGTTTGTAATCTTTTGTGAAATCCTTGTACCATTACCAAAAAAGAATACATATCTGCACATATTGTTGTCAAAGTTCTCTTTCGTTTTCTACGTTGCCTGAAAATACCTTGCCGTCAGACTGGCCCTAATGTTCCCCGGTAACGTTTGCATTTGGCCGTGCCAACCCCAACATGGATTAGAATAGAAGGAAAAAGAAATATAAGAGAACAAGCATGATGTGAGACAATTCTTCCAATCAGAATCGAAGATCAGATGTCACACAGAAGCTTGAACAGAACCTAATGAAAACAAAAACTCTCCAATTCTAGTGTCAGTAATTGAAGAAAAAAGGAGGAAATATATAAAGCAAATAGAAAGGGGAGTGAACGTAAGCTTGCAAATTAAAATTTGCAATGAATGAACCTGCGGAACGTGTCTATATATATATATATATATATATGATGCAGCTTCAAAATATTCTAAGCACTTAATTCGCAAGCTCTCCGAATGTTCAACAAAGATATTAATGCACTTTCTCTGAATGATAAATAGACTGCATCTCAGAACCAAAGATTCCAGTCGTCACAACACTACATAATTTAGTATCGACCAAATATAAAATACAGATCCAATATAATTTACAAGTTATAGTCGAAAATCCTAAAATTCTTAGCTAATCAATTAAAGTAGTTGTATCCGTTGTCTGTATTGTGGCTTTGGTGCTCTGCGTGCTCAAGCTTTCGCCACGCCTTTTCAACTCTTGGGACTTAATAAATTCTTCAATTTTCACCTTCAACTCCACATCCGGTATTAACATGTCCACGGTGAGATGAGACCGATTAAATGGATCTGTCTGTAATTCAAAAATCAAAACAATAATTTAGATTCACCTTCTAAGATGATATGACCCAAAAAAAGAAGAAACGAAACAAAAAGGAACAGAAAAAGGGTAGAAAGTTGAAGGTTCATACACTATCACTTAAAAGATGCCTCTGAATGACTGGTCTGTCCACGATGACTTTTGATGAAGGCAAAATGACAGGATCTCTCATTAAAGTGTACTGGAACCCAAGAAAAAAATATCATGTTTACAAATAGACCAGAAAATTGAAAATTAGCATAACACCATATCAAACAGGAGTAGCATACGAAATTTTCTAATGAATCCAATAATGACAAGCAAGGAAGTCATGATTTACCTGAATTGGGTCAAGGAATTCATCTGGTATGTCTCCAAGAGCAGCCTCAGCATCCATGGCCTCTGAAGCCGCAACTTTGGCTTTTGCTCCAAGGTCAACAAACTCTTGTATGATTCTACCATCTTCCCCAATTTTGCTCAAGACAACAGCTGCAGCACCAAATAGCTGGCAACCACCCGATCCCACCCCAAAAGAAAACACAGAGAGAAAAAAATAAAATGTATGTTCCTCAGGCCATTTTGATCACAGCTGGGCTATCACTTCGTTGGATGTACTACTTGTGCTTTAGCAGTATATAACAAGAAAAAGGAATCTAAAAGATTAACCTGTTCATTGTACGAACGACCATCCTTTGTGATGGCTGCTGGGAAAATATTATCCACGTCTCCTCTAGCTAGGTTGACGTATATATTAACAATCTTCGAGTACAGAAAAATGTAGTAACATCAGATTTTGTTGTCAAATGCTCCATCTTTTTATAATCAATAAAAAATCCAAAGCTCACCACTTGAACAAAGAAAAACCAAAAGTGAGACGATCACAGAAAAGGAACAAAAGGAAACTACTATTACAGATTGTAAATTTCATCAGACCAAATGGCAAATGCAATACACCAAGATGTCTAAGCTAGATAGAACTAGGTCCAAACACTTAATAGGGGCCCAAAAAAGTACGCATGATATAACTATTTTCCCACCAAAATTACTTGATATAAATGCAGCTATAAGATTCATAGGCATGAACAAAGTGATTTTTTATACCTGCTTTAGCAACAGTTTCGGTCGAAACTCATACTTCTCAGGGTCTTTCAAACTAAGAGATTTTCTTTGGGGCCCCACAAGTTGTAACAAAAAATAATTCAGCATGCTGGCAACTCTTTCAACCTGGAACATAACAGCCATGTCACAGAAAATTTTAGTTATTCCAAATCCAGAACAAGTTGAACAATCAACTGGAAAGACTACATACCATCTCCGGTAGTAGAAAAGGGGCCGTAATCTGCTCTGAAGTAAATGCCAGCATGCTTACATCTTCATTCGCCAATTTCATATCAATCCTAATAATCTACAGAACACCAATGAACTGTCATTTCAATATGCATTTAAAACTAATGATTGACAAAAAGATATGGAAGTAAAGACTGACATTCTCCTGAGAGTGGAAAAGCCGAGTTCTCTCCTGCCTCTCTTGGGCTGGTCTTCTCTCCCATTCGACTGTATTAGACATCTCAGCTTCTAGCTCTTTAAGTTCAAGAATTTTGTTGAGACTTTCATCCAATAGATAAATACCATCATTAATCAAAAAGTTCAAAAAATTCAGGTAGACGCCTTTCTCCTCCTCCTTAGCAATCTGGTGCAGCACGCAGTATTGAAATGTAAGATTTAAGTAAGACAAGGCGGGAGAAATAAACCAGTTATTATGGATAGCTTTACCTTTCTCCAGACATTACGATGACTAGGAACCTGCCACAAGTACTCAAGGAGTTCCGCAATGTTGTGACGGATGTTAAACTTGTCATAGAACTGGAAAATGTCCGTAGAACTCAAATCAGAAAGGCATATTATGAAATTATATTCAAATATACATAAAGAAATGAAGGCAAAAGAGTTAATACAGATGCTTGTTAAGAGGTTCATCATATGTGCTAATGTGATAAGATTTAAATCATGAGTACTGCCAGCAAAAGATGTTTCATCGAGCTCACCAGAAGTATCAAAACAACTGTTAAACCAGATGAATTTGGAAAAGAAAGGCACCAAGACCATTATAATCTGCTTCATATCTTTTTACAAAATTACTCTCGTGCCAAATTGGCAGTCCTAAACCTCAAGAATTTGAATTTACTTTTCCATGTCAAAGAAGATCTATGATTCAGCTTCATGAGACTTCTTTGAGGGGAAAACTCATTCATTCTCATATATTTTTTATCTGGAAAATCCCCTGAGAAACCACACACCTGAACCCAATATCATTTCCAGAAGAGAAAGACCAAGGGCACTCAACAACTATTTAAGTCAGAGCTGAATTGACAGGAGTCACAGATATATTAATGTTTCAAACTGCAAGTTTGCATCGCAAAAGTTGTGCATGGGCTATATCTAGTCTACCTTGTCCGGTTGACTGGAGGAACATCAGTTGAAAAAGAGTTCAGATAAGACCAAATAAAGACAACATTCAACATAACATTTTATTTCTCTCAATCTAGTGGCAAGCAGTAATATGCAATCATATTAATGGAAAGTGAATACACGATGCATTATTTTTGGACCATCTGAAAAACAAATAGGAACACAAAATCCCATACAGAGTTATCATATAAAAATAAGACATGGGACTTTAAAGACTAATCAGGCAAACGGAAGTAAAAGCTTTGGGCCCTTTTTCTTGTGTTTTGTTTTTTGTGATTTTCTTCAGGACCGTTGGGTTTTATTTTCATTCTCATTTTTCATTTCCATCATTTTCAAAAATTGAAAAGAAGTTAGTGAAAATGAGTTGAACATAAGCTTGTATTTGAATAAGTTATTGGAAAAGTAATAATTATGTTGGATTTAGTAGGTTGCAGGTGGAGAGAGATAGTAATAATAAAATAGAAAAAGAGAGAAGATATATAGGTTATTAGAGAATGTGTTTTGGAAATGTAAATGAAAATGTTGTCGGGTGAAAATGTATAAAAAGTAATATGTTTCAATTCTCAAATAATAGAAAATGTGAAAATGGGATTTGAAAATGAAACCAAACGGCCCTTACATTTTAAAATTCCACACAATGCAAATCCCATAACCTTTTTAGATAATCATGAAGGTAATTATTGGATTGGAAACAATAGATTTATATAGTAGTTTAAAAAGTAATTTGCACTCAGTTTCAGATAGCATACAATGAGACAGTATTAGAGAATAAACAGTATTGTTGAGGAATTTTCCGTTTGTTTTGAATGATCCAGGGCAGGCACAGTACTAGTTTATAAAAGTATCTAAACTAAATATCTAAGAGAAATTTGCAGTTTTATACAGATGCCATGAGTACCCTTAGCAACAATCACCTGAGTGTGGGAACCAGTGAACTCAATATCAACATAAAGCTTCAAAAGATTCCTCACTAGATACTCAAGGGATAACTGATGCCCTTCAAACAAAGTTTCTGTAGCCTTTGAGCCGCTGTATACACAAATTAGTTAGAAGCATGGGAGGTTACCCAGAGAAGCAAGAAAGAAATAAGAAATATTACAATGCGCTGTGCAATGAAATTCATCAGAACATACCTACTCCGAGGCATCCAACAATTAAGGACTTCAACCATTTTGGCCCTTAGATATGGATTTCTGATGTATTCTGGACTAGCCATGAACATAATAATGAAGTTCATAAAATCATCCTGTTGATATGAACATAAAATTAATGGTCTATCAAGCATAAAAGATGATACTAAGATCCTAAGCAAAAATCAACTTTTGATATACCAGCATAACCCCATCCAGAGCTCTAGGAATGCGTGAGGCAAAAATTAGCAACTCCATGGTGTCTTCTACAAAATGCTCAGGCATAGAGGCAAATTCCTTTGGACATGTTGGTGGTAGAGGCATTTTAAACCCACCTACCATCCCAACCAACCAAACTACCATTAGGCGGTAGTAAGACAATGCACGCTGAAGAATCCCTCCATCCTACGGGATGAGAAAGTAAATATTCTAAGTATATTGGAGAGTTTTGATTTCAAGAGACAGATAAGAAGGTAGGCAGCACAAAATAACTGCATACTGAAACAATGGTGGAGTAGAGAGAGATGCAGAAGCATGGTAGAAGAGGAAAGTAACTCTTAATATTTTGATTAATAAGTGAAATGCAAATATAAGGGGATCTTTGCTTCACCTAGCAAGGTTGGCAGGGCATCAGTGAAGCATTGGAAATGAAATAACATTTATTGTTACAATATATAGATGATGAAAAAAATTTTAGCAATTATGAGAATCCAACATCAAGTTTTATACCCTTAGTATTTGAGCTTCGTAGCATAACTTCTCCTGTGAGTACAACTCAATTTCTTTTTCAAGGCGATCTATATCTTGCTGCAATTGTGTAGAAGGTGCTTGTGCTTGCATTTCTTTGAAAGAGGATAAAGCATCTTCGCATCTAGAAATATCCTGAATACAAAGTATGGGATCCAAATTACACCTTCAGCCAGCAGACAGATAACATATTGTAATGTATATAGATTTAAATGGAAAAATAAAACAAAACTAATGGGAAAGGAAAAAGGAAAAAAATAAAGTCTCTTTCCTGGTTGAACTAACAACTAGGCACAACCTGAACCAGGTGTTTGAAGTCTGAAAAAGCTTTTAGCAACCCCAAGTTAAGCACCCTAGCAGTCATGAAGAAGCATTCACATATGAATGGATATTTGGCTTTTTCACTACTTCTGGATAATGGAATATTATTTTGGAGGAGAGATTGTCCACTAGCATTACTGCTAGAACTGGTAGCTTCTTGAGATTGTAGCAACCGGTTTTGCCCATCACCAATATTTCTTGAGGTATCAGCTTTTGCAGTATTACCACCAAACCATTCAGACACTTCTTCAGATGATGCATGTAGAGCAGTCAATCCTCTGGTACAAGTGTTCACAAGAAAAAGGAAGTTTCAGTATTGGGCAAAAAAAAAGTTTATGAAAGAATAAAAAGATAATCCTCTACCTCAGATCCAGGCGGTTACTGTAAAATACATATTTAGGATCAATTTTATCCCTTTTTGTCAAATTGGCATCCAAGAATGGCTCACAGAGACGAAGCATTACGGCACTGAGATTTACAAACATACCAGAACTTGCACAAGATAATGGATCAACCTGTAGCGAGAATCCATGTTATAAAAGGTTAAAGATGGAGTCGAACATCGCAAGTGTTCATATGAAACACTTAAGATCATCAAGGTAAAACGAAGCTAGAGTATCCTCTCCCATCACTAGATAAACATACCTGTAAATGTCCTCTTGAAGAGTTCCTGTTGATGACCTCTGCCAGGTACTCAAGAACATTTTCACGAGTATTTGTATTCTTAAGGAGGCACATAAGAACTTCAGCCAACCCATCATACAAGTTGTTCATAACAGTTTTGATAGTTGTAAAGGATGATAGAAGATCAGCCGGGCGGTGAGTTGATGCTTCAGAGAAGCACTGTTGGCTGGCAATATAAGAGACAACCATCCGTTAATGCAATAACATCAACTCAACCAAAAAACTGCAAGGTTTCATAGCCTCAAACTCAACCAGAAAAGGGTACGATTGCATTGCAAAAGCATCAATTTTAATGATTAAAAAACCCATAACTCCATGAGTTCATGTAGGGATAAACTGTCACACAACTACAACATTACTTATACATCAAGAACCACGCTATAAAACATAAGTTTCATATCTTCTGCAAGCATTAATTCACAAGTTACAACATATACCAGTATAAATAACTTGTGGTAATAGAAATAATATCAGAACTTGCAAACATGAAGGCAAGTAACTGCAGGTAAAATCTAGACCAAAATCTCACTCACCCAATATCAGGCTCACTCTTGAATATGGCATGATCAGGCAATGCACTAACATGAAAAAAGGGCCCTAATATACTAGTCATTTCAATTACTCTCCCATTCAAATACACGCTTTTTGGAATCCACCATGGATGATTTACCAATGCCTTTGCTCCCACTGGATAATTCACCAGCAACAACAATGCCCTTAAAGGCTGTTGAAAATTCCCCAGGGCTGAAACCTTCAAAACACTCCCTCTCAAATCCTCATACAACTGCTTCAAAATCGGTTCCATTGAATCATAATCACCATCCCTGAAAAATTCCTCTAGAAAACCTGGGGGAGATGAAACTCCACTACTGCTCGCTCCAAACGCATCAAGATTACTCCCAACCTCAGAAAAAACCAGAGGCAGCAATGGCGATACATTTGATTTGTTTGTATCAGGATTAGGAAACATATCAGGATTCCCTAAGTGAATTCTACAGTACGAAACTGCCAATTTCTTAGCTTGTTTCACTACCATTTCCATTTCTGATCTCACATTTTTATCCTTCATTGACATGATTTTCTTCCCTTCGTCATATGCGCGGCGATAACAATTGAGCAAGTACTGAAACGGAGGCTCAGCTGCGGGAAAGTCGCCAGATAGCCGATCGATTATAATTCTCTCTATCAATTCTCGCGATAATTTCAGCTCCTTACCCTCGCTCAAAATCTCCGCCGCCGTCATCTCCAAATAGACGATTCGAGAATCATTCTCCATGGAATCGACGAGCGACACAAGAAATATCTTACGGAGGATAATATCCTCGATTTCCGCCGGCGTTCTTGTGGGTTTTTGCGTCGCCATGGCTGAAGAATAATAAAAATCAATGCCTTGAATACTACAAGAAATCGATTTTCTTAAATAGGGTTTTTCAAGTGTAGATCAGTTCAAAGAAATCTTCAGACTACGAATTGTGGTCGTGGTGAATTATATTGTTTTACGGAGGAATGGTAGCGGAGAGGTTTAGACCAAGAAGAACTGTGGCATACGTGTAATTACTCCACACTTATGGGTAAATAGGGAAATACCATAAAATTTTGGAGCACGTCGTCTTTCTTTCTCGCAAAGAAACTGTTATTATATTTTAAATTACTAACAAAATATAAAAGCATCTCATTTAAATGCACTACTTTCCTAGTATTATTATTGATAATTCAAGTAATTATAGGCTTTGTTTGGATGTGAATTTAGGTATTTTTCCAAAATTTTTTAGAAAAATAAATTTTAGAAAATAGGGTTGAAAAATGTGATAGTTGATTGTTTATATTTTGGGTGGTAGGTACATAATGAATTGAGTTAAAATTGGTTGTTGTTTATATTTTGGGAAAGGATAAGATGTCACATTAATAACTTTTTAATTGAGTTGGTAAGGTGAAACAGATATTTTCTAAGTATTTATATATATATATATATATAGATTAAATAAGTGATAATATGTATATATTTGTGTAATGTAAATGGGACAATTTATGACAAATAGTATTGGGGAATGTTTAAATGTGAATAGTAAGGGTATTTTGGAGAATGAATTTTGTATTTTAAGAGTGAGGTTGGAGAATGTGTATTATTTATTTATTTAAATTTTGAAAATTGAAAAATTTGTTGGGAGTTTATAAACAAACAAGTCCATGGTAATTGGAATTCACTCGGTTATTTGGAAATCAAGTTTAACTATAATTCTTAGTCTTCAAGAATTTAATTTTTT
>JACGDI010005595.1:62582-76637 GCA_014898725.1 Jacaranda copaia
CTACAATTCATTATATCCATTGCATTTAATCTCTAATTAATTATCTTTATAGAAAAATATGAGATATATTTAATATATATTAATGATAATAAAATATAAAATGAAATAGAGAATCCAAACTTATTTTTTTTCAACCATATATATTTGGATGATTATTTTAGAAATAATTTGCAAGAGTATTTTGCACAATGACTTTTGAAGAATACTTTTGGTACTTTTCATATTTTTGCATTTTGATTTTTTTTTAATAATTTCACCATTAAATTCTTCTAACTTGATTTATAACATGACCAGCTTTTTTCACTTAAAATCTCACATATATGCATAAAGGTATAATAAGATGTTGGGTAAGCTACAAGTCATCTCTCTCAAAATATTCTATGTCTAAAAGGGCAATATCTTAATTTATTAGTACTTTAAAGTCTAGAGCTCAATTGGTTTAGTAGCATTATATTTGCCTCACACCCATATATATAAAGTTTGAGATTCAAATTCTTGATACTTGTGCCTGTATAAATTTTTAATGAAAAATTATTATTACCTCAAGCAAACAATGCACAATATTAACTAACATAATTACATGTTTTCACATTTAAAAAAAAAACCTTAGTTTAAATCCCTTATTGGTTTCCTTAATTTTCATGAATATAATATATGTCTAAAATAATAATAGAATAGATTGCCCAAGTGGCATTCATATCCACTTGCTCATAGCTAGTCAAATTGATTCTACAACATTCCTATTTTTGCCACCAAAAAGAACAGCCACAAAAAATACTTCTTCTTTTTTTTGTTGGGGGGTGGAGGGAGGGGGGTTGGGGGGGGTCCAACACAGTTGATAAATAGTGTATCTTATAAATTCGAAGAGAAGGGGCATAAAATAACGCAAAGGACAATTCTAGTTAATTGAGGAAGGAGTATTATTACAACTTACAAGACAACAATGGCATGCATATCTGTATATGTTCTCCGTGGCTACAACAGAAGCGGCTACCTCACGTGCGCGGACCACTGAAATTAAGCTTCAAGTGGTCCTAAACTATAACCGATGGTATAGACCAATCTCGCATAATTGAAATCCGTTTTCCATGATTTTTGTGCCAACTTTCGTTAATCGATTTTATAATATATATTGTTTTATCGAGGGATAAATAAGTAATTTGATGGTAAGTAATATTTTACAAATGAATAAATAAGATCGATTATGGGTTTAAGCTTTATAGGGAATAATTGAAGAATCAATTATGATTCTTTTAAATATATATATATATATATATTATTTACCAACACAATTTCCTCCAAATAACTCAATTTTTTCCCATCATAATATGGTCACAAGTCGGGATTAAAGAAAATGTCGTAAAACCTCATTTTTAGTTTAGGTAATTTGAATGAATATTTTAATAAATCAAAAGAATAAAAAATGGGTATGTATAGGCATCAAAAAAATACTCTATTGGGCTGAATTAGATTTGCTTAACTTGTTTGGCAAATGTAGACAAAAACACGTTAGTAATTTTGACACTCGATATATGTATTAAAGTTTTTATAATATAAAACAAATAAAATATTCATTTATTCCTTATATGTTGCTATATCTTTTTTTTAATAATGTCACTGCATTTTTTTGAATCCTTAAGATAAGTAAAAAAGACAAGTTAAGATCAAATAAAATAATAGAAGGGGAAAAAAATAAATTGAAAAGAGAAAAAACAATAGAGAGAGAGAAGAAAAAAAAGAAAAAAGAAAACTCTCCTATCATTATATTTTAGACTAAATTAGTTTTATTAATTAATTATATAACATACCAAATAATTGGTTACTAATTGTGTCACACCTCATAAATAGTAAACATTTTGTCGCATGCACTAAAGCAGGATTGGGTTCCTTTTATTCCTCATTACAATTTGGTTCCATCCTGAACCTAAAATGGAATATAAAGAATTTAAAGTCAGGGAGAAAAAACGAAGTCTCTTTCTTGAGGGGATGAATCTTTGAGTTTATTGCAATTTTCTGTTGTTGTTGTCCAAGTGCAATCAAATTTTCTCCAAATTTAAAAAAATAAAAACAAGACAAACAATTGATATTTTGAAAATTTTCTTGGTCGTAATGATATGAGTTCTAGAGGGTTGTAAAACCATGAACTCAACTACGTACAAATATGATTAAAAAGTGTATTTAAATGTATTAATGGCAATAATAATTAAATTTATATATTATTATAATAACATCAACTTATTTTGATAAGTACTTATCCCATTCCCATCAAATCATACTTATGCTCAAAAAATTTGATGAGATTTTTTTTCTTGTGCTCGTTCATTATATTCAAAAACCCAATCAAAACCAAAAATATCATATCAAGTTTTGAAATTTTTTCCATTTTTATGACGAAGAGGGTATTTGGATGAGCTTATACGTTATAAGCTCCTAAAAATATCTTATAAAATGTTTTAAAAGTTTAAAGATGTTATGAATTGTGTACATTGTATATTTTTTAGAAAAAAATATGATAATCTTTCAAAATGTGATATTATAGAGTCTTACAAGCTCTTTAAGAAAATTAAGGATATTTTAATTTATTTTTTAAAGTTTAACAAAGTCTTGTAATTTTGATCATATTAATTATAAATTTATTATTATTAATATCATATAAATTTTAAAATTTTGTTTCATCCAAATACTCCAAAAATTATTTTTAAAATAAGATATAATATTTTATAAGTTTCAAAAATATATTTTAAAATATAAGAGTTTATAAGATATTTTAAATAAATGTAGCAAGCATCTTTTTTAAAAAGTTGAAAATCATTGATATAAAAGATTTCCTTAACGAGCATAGATTGTGTTTGTGTATTATTCAAACGTGCATATTCACATACAATTACTTAAATTTAAACTTCAAACCTTGTATATATAAATGTGATTATGACTTCCTTGATTGAATGATTAATAATATATATGTATGTATGTGCACTACAAAAAAGATTGTATTTAGTGGATTAGAAAGTGTAATTTAAATAATATTATAGTGACAATTTTATTTTTAATGATAGTTTTTAAAAGTATTACTTATAGCAGTGTAGTTAAAGATACGAATATCATTAATTTTTCTTTATTGTGACATTAATAAAATGCAAAAAATAATGTATAAAATGGCATATTAAAATATCTACATAACGTGCCAAAGTGCCATTAAAGAAAAATTTAAATGGTGTGCCAATATGCCACTACAAATGTATGTAGTGACATATTAAAATACCACCGAAATTCCTTTAAATGGCAAAATAATATGCCACAAAAAGTAAAATCAATGACATGTTAAAATGTCAAAAAAATAATTTTAAATGGCATGCTAATGTGCCATAAAAAATGCATATAGTGATGTTAAAATGTTACAAAAAATTCCTTTATATAACATAATAACATGCCATAAAAATTAATTAAATAACATGCTAAATTAAATGGCAAAAAAAATTCCTTTGAATGACATTTTAATCTACCATCAATAGCCACATCATGAGACTTCAACATGTTCCAATTGCTTTGTATAAGACTCAAACCTATGATATTTTACTTCAAAATATATGAGTTTACCATCAAACTACCCACCAAATGTTTATTATAAATATTCAAAAATATTATTATATTCATATACTTTAAAAGCATATTTTCTCAATTATTTAAATATATGCTTGAAATTATTGTATTAAATAATACACTTGAAAAAGTTTGAGACATTAAATTTAGAGATAGAAATTATTCAAAAATATAATTTATAGGTGATTCGAAAAAAGGGCAAAAACTTAATTTTTTATAGTTCTTGAAAATATGATTAATTTAGTTGATACATTAAAATTATATTTAAGTAGTTAATTTAATCATTGCATTATGATATGATATAAAATTGTATATTTTACAATTATTAATAACTATACACACTTTATCTATTCTGTGTGATATTTATTTCAGGTTACACCATAACTAAATTATGAGTTATGTTTTTCTCCTTTTTTTTTTCAGAAAAAAAAGTAGTATTAATAGTTAGATGCTTTTAACACATAGTTATGTTAGTAATTTCAATAAATTATGCTTTTATAACATTTATTAATCAATTACTACTAAGTAACACTATATTGTAAAATGGTGTTAAATTAGTACTACTAAATAATTTATAGTACTTTTTATAAATAATACCATAAATAAATATGAATAGAATTTTAAAAAAAAATTAATGGCATTATTTAAATGCCTTGCAAATATATTTTATGTTGGCATTTTCAATCAAATGTCATTATTTTTTTGTTACTTATTAATTAAATGCCATTAAATATTGTATTATAGTGACATTTTTCAACAATTATCACCATGTTACTCTCATATGTCATTACACTATCAAATGTCACTAAATTAGTGCCACTAAATATTTTGTGGCATTCTTTTTATATGCCACCATAAATAAATATGAGTAACATATTTTTAAGAAAAATTAGTGGCACTAGTTGAAAGCCTTCAAATTGTATTTTAGTTGGCATTTTTATCAAATGCCACTATTTATATATCATTTAATAATCAAATGCCATTAAATATTTTACTATAGTTATATTTTTTAATGACTATCACTATTTTATTTTTACATGTCATATACTATAAATACTACTAACTTAGTGTCACTAAATACTTTATGATATTTTTCTTCAAACGATACTATAACTACATATTAATGGCATTTTTCTAAAAATAATTAGTGACACTAGCTAAATGTCTTTGAAATACATTTATCTTGGTATTTTTATCAAATGTCGGTATTTTATATGTCATTTAATAATCAAATATCACTAAATATTTTATTATAGTGATATTTTTTTATGACTATCACTATTTTATTTTTGCGCGTCATACACTATAAATGCCACTAACTTAGTGCCACTAATACTTTTTATCATTTTTCTTGAATCAATACTATAACTACATATTAGTGGCATTTTTCTAAAAAAAATTAGTGACACTAGCTAAATGCCTTTGAAATGCATTTATCTTGACATTTTTAATTAAATATCACTATTTTATTTGCTATTTAATAATTAAATTCTATCAAATATTAAATTATAGTGATATTCTTTTATAATTATTACCATAATACATTTTCGTATCATTATATTATAAAATATCACAAAGTTAATGTCATTAAATGTGAATTTTCTTATAGTGATATATGTGTATCAAGTTAACAATATCCTATAAATTTTCGTTGAGGATATGCTTGGCGGTTGTGATCGGTGAAGGCCCGGAAAAGCCTTATCACCAACTCAAAAGGAAAGGGTATGTGTGTACCCCCATACGTGTAGATCTTGCTGGACATGTAGTCTGTATAACCACAATTATTTTTGATGATATACTTGAAAAGAAGACCCATATATCAGCATTGATCATCACTTTATATTCTGAAACATTAAGGCCCTTTTTCACCAATCTCATGGACCCTAAGAAAAATGACAAATTTGAAAAAGATCATAATTATGGGTTCTTTTTGGCCATGCTTTTCCCTCGATGCAAATCCTTTTTATGTCTTCTATCATTATTGTGATGTAAAATTTTGTATTGTTCACTTGAATATTACTGTTTATACAGAATTGTAAAGTGTTAAGTTATGTATTATTACCATAATTTCTTTATAGTATCATTATATATAGGTTGATGTTGCATGAAATTTGATACAAAACTTTTCAGAAATTATTGAATAGAGGGTTCCTAAATGTGCACGCATAGAGATAGTGGTCGAGTTGAAAAATGAACTATTAGATACTTTTTTCACAATAAAAATTGATACTTATACTAAATTTTGATGGGCTTGCTTTCACTTTATGTGGGTTTAATCGATCGTTCTAATTAATCATGTCGTCCTTTTTGTTGGATTTTTTTACTTAAATGTCCCAGGACCTTAATTGGGTATATAAATAATATTTATGTAGAGAAATTTTGATGAGTTCGAAATGAGATTAGAAATAATTCTTCAATTAATTCAAGAGTGATGAGTTCGGGCGAGTAGATTAATAAAAAAATCAATACAACTAAGAATTTTTAGGACTTAAAAGTACGGACAATATCCTATAAGTTGTCAGGGGTTGTTTGGCAAAAATCTTCCACACTCAAATCAAAGGTTGAATTGATGAAGGCGATAGCAATGAGTAAAAGTGCGAAATAGTTTAAGGTTACATACTGGTGGAGGGTATTAAATATTTACAATTTGAGTACTATTTAATCGATATATGATGGTTGATGTGCCTTGATTTAGGGTGTCCACTCTTCATGACATTTAATTGTTGAAATTTATCGAGTCAAGTCAATTTAATCAGATTCAATTAATAAAAGATGTGAATAATTGATCTTACACCTAATTTTAACTTTATTAAAGGGTATGAATGGTATTTTCTTTTATCTATATCAGAGTTGATTTTGTATGTTGCCCTGGATTATAATTTTATTACACTACTTGATATTTTTTACTTAGTGCAAGTGTGCAACTTGATCCGATGAGCCTCATGCATGAACTATTTATATTCACATGTCAATAATTCTCAAAATTTATTTAAAAATTCAAAAATCACGTAAAAATGATACGGTTATTAGGATATGAGTTTGATCAACACAATAGCCTATAATTAAATGTCAAGAAAAAAAAAGAAAAATATTGATAATTGATGCTGCTGAGAGTTGGAAAGTCAAGTGTTCCGATTGATTCATGTTATTTTGGATTTGAGATTTGCAACCAAAAACACACGTCAACTAGCTGAGAGGCCCCCGACTAAGGCACTCTGACGCTCAAGTTAGTTTTCGGTAGATCGAAGAATATAGAGAGAGTATGTAGTGAATAGTGTAAATGGCATTACCTTGAGCTTAGTGGTGCTTGTAGTATTTATAGTCTGCTGTGGGCGTGATTTTACCCAAGTACCCTTATCATGTGTACTTGACTTTTTTCATAACAGGGGGTTGGGACTCATTCTTTATCCAGATCCCAATACTGTGTCGGTGGCACAATCTCCTATTTTTCCGGATAACCATGCTAGTAGGAGCACGTCTGTGTCAGAGTTGTTGGCAGGGTTGTTGGAGTTGTTGGCAACAGCGGTTACATCAGTTGCCACATGTCATTAGTGTTGAGGGGTTCGACCCGTCCAACTTATACCCAGAGGTCGATTCATGTCAACCGAACTTGAATGCCAAAACTTTGAAATGGCCCTTAGATCGATACGGGTCTACCGCGGTGCTTACCAAATGAGATCGATACCGGTCGACTAGATAAATGTGCCTTTGGGCTTCATAGGCGATTTCGTCTTAAGCTGGGCCTGTTGGGCCTACTGGATTATCCCGTATCATGTTGGGCCTCATGAGCTGTCTCATTTAAAATTGGGCATGTTAGGCCTACTGGATTAATTCATATCAATAATATAAAAATTATTACTAATTTAAACTTTATCATGAATCGTATTCTTTTTTCACAGTTATTATAATAAAATTATTGTAATTTTGGGGAGATTATGATTATGTACCGAAGCGAGCTATTATTGGTGACATTTAAAATGGGATGATATCTTTTAAAAAATTGGTAGCCTTGCAAGTTGGGTGCCAGAAATGCTACCACCGACATTTCCGCACACAATTTTTTCAAATTTTATTATGTGGAAATTTAAAAACATATTTTTTAATAAAATTTCCTCTTATTTTTATTTTTAATATATTCTACATCTATCTTAGTCCTCTATTATCAAATTTATTAATTTAGTAGAAATTAATATAAAGTGGATAATGTGTCCTACAAATTATTCCAAAACCATAAAATATGCATATATATATATATTTATATATTTTTAAAACAACATAAACATAAGAAATAATATATCGTATATATTCTCATTCATATATCCAGATGATAAACATTTTTCACAAAATTAATTCATGTATACCTTATTTTTACACAGAAATCAAACAAATTTATTTTCAACATTAGCAACGCTGAAAATTGAAAATGTAGAATAAGCCATAAGGTCCCATTAGTTTATGTATTTGTTAAACCCCATTTCATTTTTAGTACTAGTTAAAAATTAAAAACTATCAACTATTTTCTTGTTGTCACATTAATTAAATTCATATTTAATTTGATATAAAATAACTACCATCATTCCCAAATAATTTAAGTACGTGCACATATATTTTGAAAAAACACATCTTTTTAAATAAAAAAGAACATTAATTACCTAATTTCCATCCTTATACCTACTGATTTATTATTTTTAAATAAAACATCCAAATATGATTTTATTTTCATACTCAAAACTATAATTAAAATTTTCAACTTTTTAAAAATAATAAAAATAAAAATGAAATTAAAGGGCCCTAAATAAACAGAAGCTGGGAATTTTCCTACTTTGCGTCTCACGTTGACAACGAAACTCATAGCAACTTTTCACTACTTATTCTATTTTGATTTGTTATTTTGACTAGTTTTATTACCGCATTGTTTCTACACTGTCTGTCGATAAGTGCCTCTCATTATTGTGAAAGCAATCTCCCTCTCCCTCTCCCTCTCTCTCTCTCTCACACCCACACACTACTCTGAAAAAAGAAAAGGTCGCTTTATGTCTAATATGGAAGTTGTTTTTATATTTTTACATACTTTATCTTTTAATTATTCTAACAATAAAAATTAATAATATAATTTAAAGGATAAATTAAAGAATTTTAGATAAATATGATAATTTAGATATTAATTTTATCAATATTTCAAATTCATCCTTTGAATTATCATTTAAAAATTGTAATTGTATTTTTAACAAAGTTCACAAACCCACAAATTCATATTATAAAAACTTTGTCTTCCAATTTATTATGTCAAACGTCTAATTCAATCTTAACTTTACTCAATAATTTAAAATATTTTATTTATAAATTTAAGTGACTCAAAAATATTTTATGCATGTAAAAATTGCGTGCATCGATTATTAGAATGTATATATACACTTAAGTAGGTATTAATTTGACATCCATACACTAAACAATAATATATAAAAGAAAAAATTCTATGTTTTTAATTTTAAAAATGAATAAAAATATTTATTCTCTTTAATTAATTAGTTTTTCTTTCTTTTTTTTTAATTGGGCTGCATGATTGAGAGAAGTATACATATCGAAGATAAGTGCGTGGGATGTCGGGTCACTGCAATTATTAAGACTGAGACAAAGTGGTCCCACAACTGGTCTATTCTGATCCGTACACCTCATACGTACTTCACCTTCTTTTTTTTTTTCATTTTTCCTTTTCTCAATTTTAAATAGAAAAAACTAATTATAATATTTGAGAATGCAAAATTGTGAATTGTGAAGCTTCAAAACCAATTATTATTGGATTAAGCTGATTTAGTTGATCATATAAGAATCCAAGAGTTGGGAGATTGAAGAAATGTTGCTTTTGGTCTTAATGAGTTCAAATTTACTTATTTTTAATTTGGTATGATTTAATTTATTCAACTTGATATGTTTTTATTTTTAATTTTTATAAATATTAAAATTTTGAATTGTGTTATATCTCACTCATCAATATGCATATCTAATGCCAACTAATACATTTTCATGTATGCAATCTAAAGCGATTCATATTTTCACTCTTCATATATTTAGATCATTTTTTTTTATTTGAGTGCAATAGAATTTTTTTTAGTAACTTTCTATGATAAAATTTTAGCACGTATGATTTTTCTATCCAACTAAACTCTTCATATTGGTCCAATTACAATGATCATTTCAAAATTCATGTTACTAACCATATACAACCCCCGCCCCCCTTCCACACACACATATGTATTAGAGGTGTAAATGAGTTTAATCAAGTCTGAATACAGCAAATTCAAGTTCTACTTGTTGAATAGACGAAAGCTCAAGTAAGTCTTATCGATTTTGACACGATAAGGCTTACGAGTTAGTAGAAGAACTCAATTTATATAAGTTCAGATAAATTCGAGCTCGTATATATTTAGATTAGTTTGAACTCATTTATGTTGAAAATAAAATCTATAATTTTAAACTTTTTAAATTTTTTTGTTATTTTCTTAAAAATAACAAGCAAAATATTATTATTTCTACTACTACTACTACATATAACTATATATACAAAATATATAAAAAAAATATGTTTAAACTCATGAGCTTTTCGAGTCGAATATTATTGATATCAGCTTAGTTTGTTTAACTAACGAGCTGGAACTGTTCAAAAATCATCTTGTCTCATTTATACCCCTAATATATATATATATATATATTTCTTAAGAGCAAAATAATTGATTATGTCATTATATAATAATACACATAGCTAAATAAGTATGTCATGAATCACTAGCAATCGTTTAATTTACAATGTGACTGGTTCATATTGTGTTTTTCTTTTTAATTTAAGATGGGAAACTTCAATTTCGTATGAAAGTTGAAGGGGTGTGTGTGTGTTTTTCCACCCTTAACTCATAAATTCTAACTTGAACGTTTGAACTAGTCTATAAACTCTTTAGAATATTTATAAAATATTTGAAAGTTATAAATGTTATCAAACGTTTGTAATCTTTATAAAGAAAGAAAATTATATATTACACAATTATTGTTAGATTTTTTAAAAAAAGTAACACATTTTAAACTTTTTTTAAAGATTTTAATATATTTCTTTAATTTTGATTATATTAAATATAAAACTATCATTATTAATATTTTATAATAAAATTCAAACACTCATGTTATTCAATCACTCTAATAACTTATTTCAAAATAAATTTTTACGTTTTATGAGTTTCAAAAATATTTTGTAAAATAAATGAGTTGGTAAGATATCTTAAATAAAATTAGTTGAACGCCCTCGTAATCCTTTTTATTGGAATCAAAAGAATTAAAAAAAAAGAACTAAACTGAAAATTGATATGTGAGCTTATTATTATTATTTGCGTGAAAAAAATCAAAACATTATTGTTTAAGATATAATTATGTCAAATATTGACTAAAACCAGATGATTAATCATTAATTCTAAAATTATAAATTACAAATATTTACAATCAAATTTATACAAATAAATAAATATAATAACATGCTATAAGATTTTGTCATAAATAGAGCTGCTTTTCAGCATAAAATTACTAGCGAGGGGGAAAATTGGGCAAAAGTGAAAAGAAAAGAAAAGAAAGTCTGATAAGTGACGTCAGCATCCTATCAAAGATTAACAACCAGTAAATGAAGATATTTTTTTTCCTGAATTTGGAGGTACGACCACATATTGCCAACGTACAATGTCAGGATGCATGTGAGCCTAAGTACAATTTCTGTTACAATTTTTTTTTTGGTTGGATGGTTGGCGGAAGGGGAGATCGTGGTACAATCTGTTACAACTTCTACTTCTTGTGCTCGTTGATAGTCAACTTATCATCTCAACTTATATCATAAAAACCCACCCTACAAAAATTAATATCATAGAAATTAATTTTCCCATAAATCCAACAAATATTTTTTTTATAGATAAACGTCAATATAAGAAAATAAAATTCAAAAAATTTGAATTTTCTTAATCTTGATAAGTGGTTTGATTTATTGGATGTGTATTTCAGTTTTTCAACAAATTTCACAATTAAAATCACTCAAACCTTTAATGTTTCCCTTGGCATCTCCTTCAACTACTATGCTATATGCATATATGTATGTGTATGATACTTGAAACGATTAGAATGTATAGATTTTGAGCTTAAGTATTTTAGAGTTTGTGTTTTTTTATTTGAATCAGGTACGAATTAATTATAATTTACATAAGACCCATATCTAATTTGTTGCTTAGATACGTGTTGCTCCATCTCATCGTGCCACGTAACTTGAATAGGACAATTCCACCTTAAAATCATTCATATGATGACAAATGTAAATATTTGGAATCTCCCCCAACACTTTTTCTTCTTATTATTCGACATCTATTTAAAGTATAAAAAATTTTCATTGAAATTATTTAGCGATCCCAAAATTGTATAGTAGTTTGACTTAGACTCATAATTCTATCCGATTACAGAGAACATTGTCATAAGTTTTCAATTTTAAATGATTGATGTTATTTAGTCTTTATATGAAGTTGTCCTCACGGAGACAAGAAATTGGCGCCCCACCATGTGACAATAAAGGATGATCGTTTATCTATGGAATTGGGCCTAAGGTATATTACAATTACAATGTGAAGCTTTGTCAAATTGGGCATCGCCTAAATCAATCAAATTGAACCTTGACCTGGCAGCCACTCTTAGCCTGTACTCTTGTATAAATTGGAGAATTCAAATCAAACTACAACGGACGCGTGTAGTTAGCGGCAGCGTTCAACTCGAATTTTTAAAATTTTATAGACTTGAGCGCGTGTTTTTTTTTTTTCCTGGATTGTTGTCGTAAGTTAGAGGATGTATTGGTCTTTATATTCAAAATATCTTATAAAATATTTAATAAATTTTTTTAGAAAAATTATAAATTTTTAAAATAAAATATTTAAGCTGCGCTTGATTGTGAAAAAAATCTCATTTTTTGATTCTTTAAACATAAAAACATGTTGAAGATGTAATTGTTTGTGAACTTATCTTGTGTTTTAAGGGGTAATAGCTACAGTTATGCTTCATAGGTTGACTCTATTGTTGACCATCACTCTATTCTTTATTATACATTTCTTAAAAATCTTGAAATTTAATAGGACAAAATAAAATAAAATAAAATTGTGTGACGAAAAAAAATTTATGATGATTTTTTTAATTATTTTTCATTTAATAAAATATTCAATAGTGAAAATTTGAATAGTTTAAATCATTTTTTAATTAATGGGACTAATTTGATTTTATTAAAACTAAATTCACGAAAATCTATAAAAATATTTTCTTAATTGAAATTTAATTTTAGTCAACTTAAAAAATTTTTGATTGTTCATTTTGTAATAAACTATAAAAATATGAAATATATTAAATTTATATATATATTTTTTATATAACTATGCTCAATTTCGAACAAATTCAAAACACAAATCTCATAAAATAATTTAATTCTCTCAAACGTATTTCAAAAATAATTTCACAATAAATCATAATCTCATTTTTCATTCTCATATCTTTAAAATATCAAAACACCTCCAAAATCTTTAAAACACAAAACATGAGGACATGACTCACAAGTAGTCACAGCCTTAGAGTTTTATAAACTTTTTCAAAAAATAATGAGTTCCTAACTTAATTTTAGAATTTTAACAAATTTTCATAACTTTAACCATATTAATCATAAAATGTTATTACTACTATGTTAAAAGTTGAAAGATATTATATCCAAATACTTTATGAGGTTATTTTTTAAAATAAAATCTAGCATTTATGAGCTTTAAAATATATTATAAGATATATCTAGAGTTTAGAAAATATTTTAAATAAATTTATCAAACAACCTTCTAGTAGAACTTATAAATTTTGGTCCAAAAATTTAAGTTCACATAAAATATTTTTTTATTTATACATGCATATATGCACCTATAGTTCATTAGGTTTTAACTTAGACCTCACACATATAAGTGTGGGGAGACACTACTAGCCCAGTTGACCACTCAATAATTTTATAAAAAACATGAACTTTGAGGTCTGAGAAATAGTGTAATTTTAACTATAAGCACAATAAATAACATGTAATATTAATTATTGAATAATACAAATGTACACACGAGAAACAATTTCTAAGTAAAAATTCAAAAATATGGGATATAATTGTTTATACATTTCATAGTTTTTTCTATGATATTTTGATCATATTATTTGTGTTTTGCTATTTCATATCGAACAAGAAAAATATTTTTGAAAATTAAAAATCAAGAATATAATTGATAATTCAACATTTGGTGTAGCATGGTATAATTGTCATTTTGAGCATCTAAAAGTTAATATTTAATTTGATTTGAGTTAAAAAAAATTCAATTTTATTTTCTTAATGTTATTGATGCGGCTAAAAGTCGCTTATAGTGAAAGGATAGTGTT
>JACGDI010005595.1:95416-120566 GCA_014898725.1 Jacaranda copaia
CAACTATGAAATATAACTATAATAACATTTACACATTCTCAAAAATAACATTGTTAACATCACGTTCTCATAAGCAAACCTCATACATAAGGAGTTCTATTGCCCTAAAACCTTCCAAAAAGATCCAACAAATTCAGCTTCAATACTAAATGTTCCAGAATACTGCAAGCATCATTGTCGAAGAATACTACAGCTTGAATACTACATTTGCCTTCTAAAAAACTTCAAGAAATTACGACTTTACATCGCCTAATTCTTTTTTCTCCTTTGCAATGCCCTTGCTCTAAGGCCTTCCAATACATTAGGTGCAGTTGCTTTCCTTTTTCTTTGCACACTTGAAACTTTGGATCCAAAACTCACTGTTGCACCTGTTGGAGCTGAAATAGTTAGATATAACCCATTGGGACCTGAACCACCAGGAACAGGAGTTGATGCACTTGGAGTTGCTCCTAATGTATGTGCTCTTGAATTAGGCCCTGATGTATTTGACTTTCTTCTGTTGGGTTGTCTGCCAAGTAATGCTTCATTCTTGAAGCCTTGGTATGTTTCTCCACCTCTTGAAGTTGATTGTTTCCATAATTTTTAAATATAAAAGTGAGTAAATTGCTAGCAATTCATGCTATGACTTGTGTGTGAACACAAGTTCAAGGGACATATGCTTAAAGAACTATTCTAGAAGGCTGCCTCTACAACAATATGTCATCATGCAAAACTTGTGACTTCTCTCAGTCAATAGCATGAATTGCTAGCAATATGACTTTTGCAGTAAATTTCAACAATTCATGTCTCTTTTGATGTGACTTCTCTCAGTTAATATGTTATCATCAGTAGACCTTTCAATATTTTCCAAAGCATAGCTTGGTGTGTCTGAATAATCACTCTCATCAGACTCATCATTTGCTTCATTAAGTTATATGTAATCATCATCAGTTGACGCATTATCATTTTGCCCGATATCACTCATTGGCCTTTTTTCTTTGTCCTGTGTGTATCTTTGTTAAATGTTGGTTGAATGTTTTGTATATTATCATTTTGCCATAAGAAGTCAAGGTTTGCTTCTAGCCTCTTTAAACCCAAGTCTGCTAATGATGGTGCTCTCTTCTATGTTGATGGCTTATGAGCATGAATTGCTTCAGGTTCCTTTTCAATTGTCTCCTTATATGGTGGATCACAAGTTTTTTGCTTTGTTTCTTAGTGATTGCTTCCAAAGGTTAGCTCCAATGCTCAAGTCATGCCTCAATTGAAGTTTCATTTGATTCCTTATCTTGCACAATTGATGGTTGCTAAACTTGTACAGCTGGTGGCTCATTTGCTACCTCAAAACCCTATTTAAAGTAATATAAGGGGGTAAATCACTTAAACATAAGATACAAGGGGGTAAAACACTTAAAAAAAGCTTATAAGGGGGTAAAATAATGTTTGTTAGAAAGACATGTTATTTTAAAGTTCCTCATGTGTATGATCAACTGCTACCTCAGTAGTTGCCCCAAATCCTTTGTTTACTGCCCTAGAACCTGCTATATTCTTGACCAATGATTGCCTCAACTGTTGGCTCAGGTGCTGCCACTTCTGCTATATGCTCATTAGTGAACTCATATGCTTGCTGTATGTCAGCACCTGTCCTAAATCTTTCATCTACTACCTTAGAACTTGACCCACATTGTTGACCAATAGCTGCCTCAATTGCTGGCTCAAATGCTGCCTCTTCTGCAAACTCATGTATTTGCTTGTCATCTGCAGCCTTAACTGCTGTCTCTTGTGCTACATGCTTATGTACTTGCTTTACCTCACATACTTGCTCTTTTGATGCATGCTTTTGTTCTTCTACAGTAACATGCTTGCTCATTCCCTACTTGCTCATCTATAGGCTTATATATATGTTCTTATGCTGCTACATATGGAATTATCATGCCCTCACTAAGTTCCAAAAGTCCTGGAGTGTCTATCACAACCATTGAGTGGGCATATTCTCTATGTAGATCATTACATGTATGTTTACACCAGTATAATATGTAACCAAGTCTGCAATTTCCATAGTTGTGTTTAAACTAATATTCCTTGGTCCTAGATGCAGTGCAAAACCAGGAACACAATAGTAGAAGATGTAACTACAACTTTCACTTCTAGTGATGCTTATAAACACACCATACAATTTTGCAATCCCAATGAAATCCAAGTCCACTCTATGAAATACATGCTTCGCCTCCTTTGTACTCAACATTGGTCTCCTTGTATACAAACTCTTCCCAACCCACATGTGGACCTCATGTAACATTGTATCTACATTTATAGAAAATAAATCAACATTTCTTAACACAACAATTCACCTAACACATCAACAAATATTCAACAAATAACTCATAAAGAATTAAACATAAATTCACTAACAACTACATGAGCAAACACAACAACAACTAATTCAGCAAGTAATTGATGGACAAGAAAAAAAAACAAGTCAGCAAAATTTCTTCTCACATGGAAAGAATTGATTAAAAAAAATTAAATGGGCCCCAAATACTATTATAGTTTTGTCTCAAAATGTGGGGCAACACTTCTTTCCTCTCACGAGGGGCCACCAACAATATTAATATCAGACATACACCCCACACACCCCAAATACACACCACTTGGATGACAAAAGTGAACAAAAGTCAATCTTTTAACAAACCTGAGAAGAATTTCACAGACACTTGCTAGATATATTTACAACCATACCATACACTCAGGTGTTGTTTCAATAAATAGTAAATAAATATTAAGTCAACACATTATGCATAGTTTTAGGTGTTCCAAACACATACCTTGTCCGACTTCCTTGTCTAAAGCTAATTTGACTACTACGCCTCTCTAGTCCAAAAGCATCGCCCACGTCGGTCTCTCTCATGTTCAGAAGTAGTTCAAATCCCTAATCAGATTGAACCTCAACCTAGCAGCCATTCTTAGCTTGTACTCTTGTATAAATTGGAGAATTCAAATCAAACTACAACGGACATGTGTAAAGAGGCGATCATGTTCAACTCAAATTTTCAAAATTTTATAGGCTTGAGTGTGAGTTTATTTTATACGTTAGAGGATGTATAAGTCCTTATATTCAAAATATCTTATAAAATATTTAATAATTCTTTTTAAAAAAATTATAAATTCTTAAAATAAAATATTTAAGGTTTTATAAATTTTTTCAAAAAATAATGAGTTCGTAACTTAATTTTAAAATTTTAAGAAATTTTCATAACTTAAACCATATTAATCATAAAAATATTATTACTACTATATTATAAGTTGCAAGGTGTTATTCTATCCAAACACTTTACGAAATTATTTTTTAAAATAAAATCTAATATTTATGACGTTTAAAATATATTATAAGATATATCTAGAGTATATAAAACATTTTAAATAAATTTATCAAACAACCTTCCAGTCAAACTTAAAAATTTTGGTCCAAAAATTTAAGTTTCATATAAAATAATATTTTTTATTTATACATGCATATATTCACCTAGAGTTCATTAGGTTTGACCTAAACCTTACACATATGAGCCTAAGGAGATGTCATCGATCCATTTGACCACTTGATAATTTTATAAAAAATATGGACTTTGAAGTCCGAGAAATAGCGTAATTTTAACTATAAGCACAATAAATAACATGTAATATTAATTATTGAATAATACAAACCCATATACAAGAAATAATTTCTAAGTTAAAATTCCAAAATATGTGATATAATTGCTTATACCTTTCACAGATTTTTTTCTGATATTTTGATCATATTATTTGTGTTTTGCAATTCATATTGAACAAGAAAAATATTTTTAAAAATTAAAAATCAAGAATATAATTGGTAATTCGACGTTTGGTGTAGCATGGTATAATTGTCATTTTGAGCATCTAAAAGTTCATATCTAATTCGATTTGGGTTAAAAAAATTTAATAATATTTTCTTAATATTATTATGATTATTGTAATACAAAAAGCAATAATACAATGACAATGAAAGTATTGTCAAAAATAAATTTTAATAAAATGTTGGTTTCATGCATATGTTCTTTGGACACATTACTAATTTTGGGCCAGACACTCTCTAAGTTGTTCCTCTCAGTCACTTTCGAGAAGCCCGTTAGGCCCAAAAGTAAGCTTGAGTTTTGAAAAAAAGTATAAAATGGAGGGGGAAAAAAGGAAAAAGAAAAACGGAAAAAGCCGTCTGTGTTGGTTGAAGCTCAGCCCCAACAGAGAGTGTGAGCGGAGCGAGAGAGATGATCGTAGGGATTGTTTCGTCGTTTTAAACACTCTTCCTCCTACCATCCATCTGGCTTCGTCCGATCAATCGGTAAATCAATCTTTTTAAACTGCTTTTCCGATTCATGGATCTCAATAACCGATGCTTGATATATTTTTTTTTCCCTTTTTTGATTCAATGCTTTCGAATGCTTAAGACTTGGGTTACTTGTTTATAATCAGCAAAAAATGCCGCTTCTTCTGCTCCACTGTGTGTGAATTTCTGTTTTTTGATTTTTCTGAATTTCAGTTTTTGCGATAATCATTTTTGATTCGACAAGTTTAATCGCTGGAATCCGCTAATTTAGCTGGCGCGTTTTCTAATCGATTAAGAATGTAATACTAGTGGGTGATTTCTGATTGGTATTGGCTTTTGTGAAAGGATCAATACGAGGAGTCTTGTTAATGTGGTGTGGTTCCTGGTAATTGAAGAAACAAAGGGCGTTAATGGCCAATTTATCAGCTTCCCTTTCCAACAATCAGTATGTGTTCTATTAATGCATTCCTGTTCCGATCTGCATGTGGCTGATCCGGATCATGTTTAGGCGTTCTTATAAACAGCGTTTTGCTTCCTCACAGTGACAGATATAATTTCTGTGAGCAATCTTAATTATAACGTAAAATCGAAATTGTTGATGTCTAAATTCCACAGTGGTTTATTTTAATTTATTTTCAGTCAAAGTATATCCTGTAAGAACGCTATCAGTGTAGCTGAGTAATATATAGAATGATAGAGAAGATATTATTTCAGTAAATCCCTATAAAATTGATACCTATTCAAACACTTGCTTTGGGCTAATTTATGAAAATAAAGTAAAAAGAAAAAAAAATTTCAAAACTACCGTGGTTTGGGGGAATTTGCAAAACTATGGTAAACCCACGCCTTAAGTATAGTTATAGTCCAAGAGGCGTGGCACAAGGCCATGGTAAAATTTCTTCAACATATTTTTTTTAATTTCCTCCAAAGCCACGCCTCTTGGGAGTTTTTGTTTTTGTTTTTTTTTAAAATTCCATGACTTTAATTATTCTTTTTTTAATTCGTTGTGAGAAGTTACGCCTCTATATAAGCATACATTATTTTTTAAGAATGTATGATAATTCTTCAAATTATAATCATCATTTATAATTAGAATGTGTAATAATTCTTCAAGAATGTATTAATATATAAAATCATGTACTATGATTTTACATGCCAATTTTGGCCAACGTTATAACATTACAAGTATCCCTTCATGAGTTAATACATCACATCAATTGAAACACTTGCATTTTATAAAATGGTATATTTCTACAAAAAAATTAGATGCTGAATTATTTTATCTATTTATTAGCGACTCTGCTTTAACCCTATGTTTTGTTTTGACCTCTTAGGAACTGAAGTCTCTACCATATAGATGTGAAATGTTCCTTTTCTAGTGGTTCTGGCCGGCTGCAAGATGTGGAATTTTGCATCCAGCTGTATAGCTGGAAGTATGGGGCTGGAGAAAGACGTGTTGAAGCCAACACAAGATTCAATGGATTGCTCAGATGATGAAGTTTCTTCCATGAGTAGCAGAGAGGAGGGCTTGGAATGTCCAATATGCTGGGAATCTTTTAACCTTGTTGGAAACATACCATATGTTTTGTGGTGTGGGCATACATTACGCAAAAACTGCACCCTTGAACTGCAATGGGCTGTTGTGAAATATCCCACTTTACCTCTTCAACTCCCACTCTTTATATCTTGTCCCTGGTGCAATCTCTTATCACTCCGTTTGGTTCATAGGGGACCTGAAATTTACTCCAAATAAATGAGAAGTCATGAGCTTGAGTTTTATAAGAGATAGTTGGAAAATCAATTATGATCATTTTAAATTATATATATAGTTTCAACAATACAATTTCCTCCAAATAACTCAATTTTTTCCCATGATAATAAGGTCACACAAGTCGGGATTAAAGAAAATGTCAATAACCTCCTTTTTAGATGATTTAAATGATTTTTTGAATAAATCAAAAGAATAAAATTGAGTATATATAGGCATCAAATAAATACTCTAGTAGGCTGAATTAGATGCATTTAACTTGTCTGACCAATGTGGACAAAAACATACTAGTAATTTTGACACTCCATACATGTATTAAAATTTTATAGTATAAAATAAATAAAATATTCATTTATTCCTTATGTGTTGTTATATCTTTTATAATAATTTCACCATTTTTTTTCTGAATTTTTAGGATAAGTGAAAAGGAAAAGTTAAGATGAAATAGAATAAGAGAAAGGGAAAAAAAAGTAAATTGGAAAGAGAAAAAACAATAGAGAGAGAAGAAAAAGAAAAAAGAAAACCCTCATATCAGTATATTATAGACTGAAATTAATTTTATTAATTAATTATATAACATACCAAATTAGTTACTAATTGTGTCACACCTCATAAATAGCAAACACTTTGTCGTTTGGACTGAACCGAAGCAGGATTGGTTCCTTTTACTGCTAATTATAATTTGGCTGCATCCTTAATCTAACATTGAATATAAAGTTTTGGAAAAAAAAACAAAGCGTCTTTTTCGAGTAGTTGAATCTTTGAGTTTATTGGAATATTTTGTTGTTGTTCAAGTTCAATCAAATTTGCTCAAAATTTAGAAAATAAAAAAAACAAGATAAACTATTAATATTTCGAAAATTTTCTTGGATATAATGATATAAGTTTTAGATCATTCTAAAATAACTAACTCAATTATCAATATGATTAAAAAGTACATTTAAATGTATTAGTAGCAATAATAATTAATCTACATATTATTATAATATAACATCATCTTATTTTGATAAGTACTTATCCCATTCCCATCAAATCATACTTATGCTCAAAGAATTTTATGAGATCTTTTTTCTTGTCTCCCTCCTCTTATTCAAAAACCCAAACCCCAACCAAAAATATCATATCTAGTATTAAATTTTTTTCCATTTTTATGATTAAGAGGATATTTGGATGAGCTTATAAGTTATGAGCTCCTAAACATATCTTATAAAATATTTTACAAGTTTATATTATAAATTGTGTATGTTATATAATTTTTAGAAAAAAAAAAAGAATTGATAAGCTTTCAAAATAAGATATCATAGAGTTTTATAAACTCTTTTAAAAAATTAAGGAGGTCTTAACATATTCTTAAAATTTTAACAAACTCTTGTAATTTTGATCATATCAATTAAAAATGTGATATTATAGACATCTTATAAGTTTTTGTTGATTATGTCTTGAAATTTAAGTTACAAATGATGAGAAATGGAAGAAATAGAGTGACGTAGGCACTGAAGCAGGCATGCAGTGACCAACGCTATGGTGCCAGGCATCAAGCATTCAGAAGCTAGTGTCGTAGCGCTAAGAGGCAGCTGTGACACTGCATGTCTGGGATTTCTCAAGTTATGTGCGCTGTGGTGCCAAGGCTCATGGACTAGTTTGCAATTTCCTTGGGTATTTAAAACCTATTTAATTCTAGTTTGAGTTAAGAACGAACCAAGGAGAAACTCTAGAGATAGATTCTATATTGCTTTAGAGATTTTTGTTTCAAAATGGAGTTTAAAATCAGGGTGTTGGGTGTTCTCGTTAGATTTGTGGGAAACTTAAATTGTACTTGGCACTTTAGTTTGAGATCAATAAAATTCATATATTTGTCAGGTGGATTAGGTATATCTTAAAACCACATTAAATCTTATTGTTCTTTATCGAATTACTTTGCTTTTACTTCTCATTTATTATATGGTCTGATTAAGTTACAACAGACTGGTATCAGAGCTAGTTTGACTAGATATCCGCTATGAAGTACAAGATAGAGAAATTCAATGGGAAGAATGATTTTGGACTGTGGAAGATGAAGGTGCACACCCTACTTTGTCAATAAGATTTATAGAGAGCGTTAAAGGGCAGAGTTTTCTTGCTAGAGATGCTTTTAGATAAAAAAAAGGATGAATTTATGGAAAAGCTTATGGTAATTTGGTGTCATAGAAAGCACACCAGCAAGTTTGTGGTTAAAGCTGGAGAGTCTCTATATGACAAAGTCCTTGACAAATCGGTTGTATTTGAAACAACAATTATACACCCTTAAGATGAAGAAATGTACATCTATTACTAAGCATATTGATTATTTCAATAAAGTGATTTTGGATCTCACTGGTATAGATGTACAAATTGAAAATGAAGATCAAGCATTAATTCTCTTATGTTCTCCGCATATATCTTTTGAGCACTTGGTTGCTATTTTGCTATATGGGAGAGATACAATATCAATGGAGGATGTGAAGGCCTCATTGAATTCTAATGAATTGAGAAAACATGTTTTAAGTAGTAACGATATTGAAAGTGGGGAAGAATTAGTTGTGAAAGGGAAATCAAGAGAAATGGGAAGAAGTAGAGGTCGATTTAAGTCTCGAAGCAAGCTTAGAACAAACGATAGATGTTTTAGATATGGAGGAAAGGGGCACTGGAAACAAAAATTTCCAAAATGTGGAAAGGTGAAGGATTTAGGTGAATCTTTTGATCATAAACGAGATAATGTTGTAGAAATCATTGATGATGAGTCTAATGGTGGGCTTGTTCTCAATGTTACTAAGAGTCTTTTGAGCTCGGAGTGGATTTTAGATAGTAGTTGTTCCTACTATATGTTTCCGTGAAAGGATTGGTTTACCACTTATAAAAAATATAATGGTCATAAAGTGCTCATGAGAAACAATGCTTCTTGCAGAGTTGTAGGGATTGGCACTATGAATATCATAATGCATGATGGTATTGTGAGGACATTGACAAATGTTCGTCATGTTCTTGATCTAAAGAAAAATTTAATTTTGCTAGGTCTCTAGATAAGAATAGTTGCGAATACAGAGCTCGAGATTGAATTTTGCGGGTTTCCAAGGGTGCTTTACTAATTAAGAAGGAGGAAGAGAGGAATGGTCTTTATATATTGCAGGGTAGTACAATTTCTAGTACTGCAATAGTTTCTTCATCAATCAATGATACTACAAGATTGTGGCATATGCGGCTTAGGTATATGAATGAGAGGAGAATCTCAAAATTGAGCAAGCAAGGTTTGCTCTGTAGAGAGAAGATAGGAGAGATGGATTTTTGTGAGTAGTGTGTTCTTAACAAGTAACATAGGGTGAAGTTCAGTATTGCAGTTAATAAGACCAAAGGCACTTTATATTATATTCACTCAGATCTTTAAAGGGCTTTCTCAAGTTCCCTAAAAAGGTGGTGCAAGATACATGCTGACATTTATATGGGTGTACATGTTGAAGCATAAGGATAAGGTATTTATCAATTTCAAGCAATGAAAGACCTTGATTGAGTAGCAGACAGGAAATGAGGTCAAACGCTTGAGGACTGATAATGGTTTGGAGTTCTACAATAAGGAATTTCAAGAATTCTGCGTTAAAGGAAGAATTATGAGGCATTGCATAGTTGTACATACACCACAGTAGAATAAAGTTGCAAAATAGATAAACATGACTATTTTAGATAGAGCTAGGCGCATGCTCTTTAACGCTAAATTATCTAAGGATTTTTAGGTTAAAGCAATTAATACTGCTTGCTATTTGGTGAATAGGTCACCATCGACTGCTTTGGATTGCAAGATACTAATAGCAGTGTGGCTCGGGTTTCCTGCTGATTACTTAAATTTCAAAGTACTTGGGTATCTAGCCTATGCATATATTCATGGAGGAAAGCTTGAGTCGAGGGCTAGGAAATGCATATTCTTAGGCTACGCAGATGGAGTTAAGGGTTATCACTTGTGGTGCAGTGATAATAAGGGCTCCAAGGTGATTATTAGTAGAGATGTGACCTTCGATGAGTTTGCTATTATGAAAAAAGTAGAGCATGGTGAAAGTAGTCAATAAGGCATCAAGAAAAAGGTGGAGTTTGATATTGATACTCTACAAGTTTCAAAAGGGAAACAGAAGGTAGTAGATGAAATTTGTGAGAGCTCATTATCACCTAATCAACAATAAGAAATTGATTCACTATAGAACTATCGTTTAGCTCGTGATAGAGAAAAGAGTCTGATCAAACAACCATAGAGGTTTGCATATTTAGATTTGGTTGCTTATGCTTTGAGTTTGGTGAAGGAGTTTGTGTGTGATGATCCAATCATATATAAAGAGGCCATTTGTAGTCCAGATTATGATAAATGAATAGTAGCTATTAGTGAAGAGATAGAGCTATTAGTGAAGAGATAGAGCCTCTACACAAGAATAGCATATGGAAACTAGTTGATGTACTCAATGGGTAGAAAATTGTAGGTTCCAAATAGATCTACAAAAGAAATGAATGGATTCATAGGGTTGAGAATGCTAGATACAAGGCATAATTGATTGCTAAAGGTTTTACTCAAAGAGATGGAGCAGACTTTTATGAGGTATTTCTCTCAGTTGTAAAGCATACCTCTATTCGCATACTACTTGCCATGGTAGCTTTATTTGATATAGAGCTTGAGCAAATGGATGTGAAAACAACATTTTTGCATGGTAAGTTGGAGGAACAAATTTACACGAGTCAGCTAGAGAAATTTATTATTTCTAGGAAGGAAAACTAGGCATCCTTTTTGAAAAAGTTTTTATATAACTTGAAGCAGTATTCCAAACAATAGTATAGAAGGTTTGATACTTTTATTACCAAGATAAGATATACTAGAAGCATTTATGATTATTGTGTATATCATAAGAAATGTAGAGATGGCTTTCTCATATATTTGTTGGTGTATGTTGATTACCTCTAAAAACATATATGAGATCAACGTTTTAAAGGCTCAGTTGAGTGATGAATTCGAGATGAAGGATTTGGGCAATGCAAAGAAGATATTGGGTATATAGATTGTTCAAGATAGAAGCTCTAGGTCATTGTACTTTTCTTGATGAAGTTATATTGAGAAAGTACTTGAGCATTTTGGGATGGATAAGTCTAAGCCAGTTAGTATACCACTTGTAGCTCATTTCAGGCTTTCATCAAATCTATCACTGAGTACTGAGGACGAGGTGGAACACATGTCTAACGTACCATATGCTAGTGCAGTTGGTAGTTTGATGTATGCTATGATGTGCATTAGGTTAGATATTTCACATGCAATTAGCGTTATGAGTAAGTACATGCACAAGCCAAGTAATGAAATAGATCATGAGGTATCTAGCAGGCTCTGCTGATAGATGTTTGAAGTATAGTCAATTGAATTCTACTGCTAGAATTGTTAGCTATGTGGATGTGGATTACGTAAGAGATTTGGACAATACAAGGTCTATGATAGGATATGTGTTTTGTGTCTCAAGTTGTACTGTTAGCTGAAAAGTGACTTTGCAATCATTAATTGCATTGTCCACAACAAAGGCAGAGTACATGGCTTTAGTTAAAGGCATGAAGAAACGTAGTTGGCTAAAGGAGCAGATTGATGATATGAGTATAAGTTCTGATATAACTACAACATTTTGTGATAATCATAGTGCCACAACTGAGCATTTCATGAAAGAGCAAATCACATTAATTTGAGGTATCATTTTATCTGGGGTATGGTGCCTTAAGGAGTCATTTTGCTTGACAAGATTGGGACTAAGGATAATTTGATAGATATATTGACTAAGAGTGTTCCAGAAATCAAATTTAAGCATGGCTTGGATTTGATAAATATTTGCAAACTGTAGATTATGGCCCTTCTGGGGATGGGGACAAAGATTATGGATAGAGAATTTCAAGTTAAGGTAAAGAATTGTTGATCATGCTTTAAAATTGAAGCTATAAATAGCAAGAAATGGAAGAAATAGAATGGAGTAGGCATGAAAGTAGGCATGTAGTGACCAGTGTCGAGATGCCAAGCATTCAATATCTAGCACTATGGTGCTAGTGGTGCTAGGCATTCAAGAAGGTAGCGCTATAGCACTGTGTGTCTAGGGTTTTCTCACATTTTGCGTTGTGGCGCCAATTGTAGTGCACAAGCCCATGGGCCAATTTGCGATTTTCATGGGTATTTAAACCCTGTTTTCTTCCAGTTTAAGTTAAGAATGAACCAAGAGAAACCCTAGAGATAGATTCTATATTACTTTAGAAATTTTTGTCTTAGAACAGAGTTTAGAATGAGAGTATTAGGTGTCCTCATGAGATTTGTAGGAAACTTAAATTGTACTTGGCACTTTAATTTGAGATCAATAAAATTTATATATTTGTTAGGTGGATTAAACACATCACCGAACCACATTAAATCTTGTTGTTCTTTATCTAATTGCTTTGCTTTTACTTTTCAAGTTTATTGTCTGGTGTGACGGGGTTACAACAGTTTCAAAATCTTATTTTATCCGTACATTTCAAGAATTTATCTTTAAAGTAAAATATAATATTTTATAAAATTCAAAATTATTTTTTAAAATATACAAGTTTATAAGATATCTTAAATAAATTTAGCTAAATACCCTCTCTAAAAAATTGAAAACCATTGATATAAAAGATTTTCATAATAGCATATATAGATTGGGGTGTGTGTTATTCACACATGCATATACACATAGAGTCGTTGAAATTTGAACCTCAAACCTCATTGTATAAATGTGATGGTGACTTACTCGAATGATTGATCAATGATGTATATGTATGTGTATTTGGTGCCGCACTCAAGATAACCCCAAAATTGAGATGCTACCAATTCAGTCTTAAATCATAACATACAAAGTAATTGATAAGCCCATAAAATCATCAATTCTCAATGATAACAAGAAGCTTTAACTTAAACTAAATACTACAAGGGTGTCGTATACACATGCCATAAGTCTCCAAATAACATTCAACCCATCAACAATCTCAATCCCATGCTACGATTAGGTACAAGCCCAAGTCTCATCTCATGAAACACAATATATACATGCCATAGATTTTATATTCAAATATGATATATCACAACATCTCCAAGTCAAAGTATAACGATTAGGTGAACCTATATGTACATATCATTACCTAATCTATTACAAAATAGATTATCCAGACCAAGCTATAGGCTCATGTTCTTTACCCAATCCTGTCTAGGAAAGATAAAGAATAGCTAAAAGAGTAAGTTCTAAGGAATTAGTGAGGGGAAGTATAAAAGGTAGTCAAAAGGATCTATCAAAAAAGCAATAATTCAACAAAATATCAACTGGTATGATATTACAATTACAAATACGAATATGCCAAAACATAAGCATTATCAAATTCAACAAATGGAAATCTCTTTATCCTTATTGCTCCCTAATTAGTATATAACGAGAGCCAAGCAAACCTAAGCATAATATGCATTCCAAATAATCCTAAAGCAATACATGCATATCATATTCTCTTTATTCCTTCATAATAATACGGTAATTCAAGCATGATAGCTTGGTGGTAACAGTAATCCAAGCATGACAGTTCGACCGTAATAGTAATCAAACATAACAACTTGGTAGGCACTTTGGCCTAATAGTTTCTCCGTGTATGTATCTATTGATACAACTAATAAACAGTTTGTCAACAAGGCCACACAAACATAGTACAAAATGTAATCAAGTATGCCAGCAAGGCAAAATAATTAATAACACAAAATGATTCAATTATGTTGACAGGGCAGATCAACATATGCAGAGCATATTTAGATATGTTGAAAAATGTAATTAACTGGTATACAGAACGATTCAAATATGCCATCAAGGCCAAGTAAATAATATGCAGAATGGATTCAAACTGGACAATAATATATAAGGCACTAAAAGTTCTTGGCGAAAGAACAAGTATAATTAATTTTATCATAAGCAAATCCAAGGAATTCAAATGATCACGAAATTCAAACGTTTAGGAAACATTTATTTCCTAGAATAACAAAGTAAATAAACCCTCACAAGGGTATACGAGGCAAATAATAAATATCAATAAGAGAATTCTTACAATCTAGGAATTAAAACAATCATAGAATTCAAATATTTAGGGAACGTTCACTTCCCAAAAATAAAAGGGTAATTAGACTCTCACCTCAACTAACACAGAAATGTAATCTAAAGTTACTGATCTATGGGATCCTGCTCCTTGTCACCTAACCAAAAGAACGAACTTATCATCAAAACAATCATTTTGACCCTATAATCATAATTTAATGGATAGCATTCTATCATAGGTCATTATACCATCAAAACTATATGTTAGGGTTTGATTTTGATATTATCGATAGGGAATACATAGTTACGCCAATAATATTGGGTTATTCATGAGGTTCACATTTGTTCCAATAAAGGAATATAATCAGAGAATATAATCAGATCCTTAAATTATATAATTAAGCTTGCCACATTACACAAAGTCAGTAATAATAGTCCAATTATCATTAATAATAGGAATTTTGTCGCTTAGCTCAATTATACAAAATTAGGGTTTTATCACCTAATTAACTTATTTAAATAATATTATCATATACTATAATAAATTTGGGTCCACTAAACTTATATAAATATACATGCATGTCTCATATTCGGATCTCATTCATATCTTTCTATTTTTGCTACAAAAATACATGATTTGAGCAAAATAATGTCAAGAACATCATATATATATGTATATATTAAATCCCAACTCCAACTCATAGACACTAAATCTTGATATTGGCACACAATCATCACAAACTAACTTCACATGCACGCTCACCAATGAGGCGAGAAAATTATCTCAGAACTATTGTAGCACCACCATTGCCACTGGAGTAGTTCACCAGTCGCCACCACCACTAATAGACGCGTCTCAACACCACCAAGCCAATGCCCAAATCAATTTCTTAATTGGCTTCCAATTCAAACTTCAATTGAAGCCTCAAACATCCAGCGCCACCATCTCTGTTGCTATAGTTTTACTCTTATTTTGCTGCAGCCAACGGTCCAAACCTCAAACCAAAGGCATCAAAGTGCTCCTTGAGTTAAACCTTACAAGAAATATCATCCAAACCTAAGCTTCCACTGCTACTCTTCCGTATTTACCACTCATTGTCGTGACTCTATTTTTTATTTTAGTTTTTTGGTAGCTTACTGGTAGTTTAAGATTGCATGTGGTATCAATGGGTTCCTAAGGAAGTAAGGAAGTTATTGGGATGATATTTGCTCGCTTAGTTTTTGTGTATTGGCCGTCACTATAGATGATTCCTAGGGGGTGGGAGTGAAATGGTGCCTGATGAAGAATGAAGAAAAAGGGGGGAATTTGTAGTTAAAGGCAACTTTCAGAAGTCTTCAATTAACCCAAAATCTTTATCTTAGATTTCAATTAGGTCCTCCAGAAAATCAGTCATCTACTTATTAAACTTCAACTATTTTAGCGCCTTGCATTTGCCCACTTGACCCAAAATAATTCCATTATGACCCCCTAGAAACTTCTACATCCTTGCAATTAAGTTTTTCTTATTCACATGATGACCCTTAAACTATCAAAATCAATAATTAAATTCACAAAAATAATATTAAAAAAAATTCTACCAATCATATGGTTTCTAGGGGTGTTACAGACCTCTCCCTCTTAAAAGAATCTGGCCCCAAGATTCTCACCTAAATACTAGAAGAGTTTGGGATACTGGTGGCGCATAAGATCTTCTCGCTCCCAGGTTGCTTTTTCTACGTTGTGGTTGCACCACAACACCTTTACTTGAGAAATCCTCTGATTCCTAAGCTCTCAAAACTTCCAATCTAGGATACAATTTTGCTGCTCTTCATACGTCAGATCACCTTTCAGTTGCATATGCTCATGTGAAATGACGTGAGAAGGGTTAGGATAGTGCTTCTAAAGCTATGATACGTGAAAGTCATTATGTATTCCCATCAAGCCTTGGGGTAGTATTAGACAGTAAGCTACTGGTCTAATTTTTTCACATATCTCATAGGGACCAATATATCTTGGGCTAAGATTTTCTCCTTTGCCAATCTTTCGAACACCTTTTCAAAGGGATACCTTGAGAAATACTTCGTCACCAACTTCAAATTCCAAATCTTTTCTTCACTTATATGTATAATTCTCCTGCCGATCCTAAGTAGCTTTCATCTGCTGTCTAATTATCTATACTTTCTCAAAAGTCTCTTGAATTAATTTTAACTTTAAAGTTCTAAGAGATTTAGTATTGTTACTTCTATACTCCTCAAGATCTCAATGCAATAGAGATCGATAATTTTTGACATATAATACTTCATATGAAGCCATTTGGATAGTGGACTAGTAACTATTGTTGTAAGGAAATTCAATTAAAGGAACGTGCCAGTTCCATGTCATGCTAAAATCTAAGACCTAGGCCTTTAGCATATCCTCCAATATTCGAATGACCTTTTTTGATTGTCTATCCGTTTGGGGATAGCCGATAGAATTGAATCGCACCCTCATCCCCAAATGCTCTTGTAGACCTTTCCAGAGTCTCAAGGTGAACTTCAGATCTTGGTCTGACACAATACTGGTTGGGACTCCATGCAATCTGACTATTTTCTTAATATATAACTCTATAAATTTTTCAACCATATACTTTGATTGGTAAGAAATGAGCATACTTGGTCAATAGGTCTACTATTATATAAATGCTGTCATATGTTCCTCGGGTTGTGGGTAAACCTATTATAAAATTCGTAGTGACCTGCTCCTATTTCTAATTAGGGATTGGAAGTACTTTTAGCAACCATGATGGGTGCTGATGTTTTGTTTTCACTAGTTGATAGGTTAAACATTTCTGCACATAGTCTGTAATATCTATTTTCATCCTGTCCCACAAGAATTATTTTTTCAAATTTTGATATATCTTCGTGCCTCCCAGATGTATCGAATATCTTGTCTTGTGCTCCTCATATAATAATCTTTTTTTCATTTCTCTAGGCACACATATTCTTTTATGGAGTAGAAGAGTACCTTGGCTATCGATACTGAACTAAGACTCTTAAAAACTCCCTACTATTTTTTTTCTATTTACACGATCGTGATCTTAAATCTTTCAAGTCATAGAATCTTATAAGATAAGGCATCTAAAATTCGGATAGGCTTGCACTAATGATGCATAAATACAAGGCACTAAAAACCCACATGGAGAATCCACTAGATAGCTAAAGTTGCAAGTTGGTAGTGGTAAGTTCTCTAACTTACGTTGGTGCATATAATTAGTCCTCTAACTTGAGGATCTATGGTAATCTTATGTTTGGTCCTTATGCTGTGACTTCCTTGGTTACCTAGTGGGCCTTGCGAGTAAACATTGGGAATAAGCTACTAGACATAAAGGTTTGTGAAATCTAATATGAAATCCAACTTCTCACCTTTGGAAAGGGTGAGTGTATCTCCTATGTATTCTATAATGATTGATTTTGAGAAATCTTTGTGCAAGGTAAGGTGACAATTTGGAAAAAGAAGTTTTCCAAAGATGAGGTCATATAATGGAATCAAATATTGTGAATAGAGATATAGCATAGAGGCTATTAGGGAGCCGACAAATATCTTGCCCTAAGCCTCTTTCAAAAGATAAGAGATGAAAGGATCGTATTTGCATGGTAAGCATAGAGCTATAATGGTTCTCCAAAAGCATATATTTCGGCCAATTGGTTGGGCTCCATGGGCTTAAGGTTGAACATCAACTATGGAGATTATGTACTCTTCAATTAATAGAGATTAATTGAATTGAGTCAATTTAGTTTAAAGAAGTTTAAACTAAAATGAATATATGATATTCAAAAGTTACAAGGAGTTGTGAGCTCATGTCCAATGAATGGTAGAACCTATCGGGTCACACACAAAAGCTAATTGTATATCCTAAGTCATGGAAGAACTTTCTAAGTGTTAGAAAATTCACTCCATAGAGATCAATTTTTGGGGTGACCGAAAATTGAAGTGTCACTTGGCTTGATTAATTAAGTGTTAAATTGATAAACTAATTTAAGATGTTAAATTGGATTAATAATTAAAGAGTTAATTATTTGGTGTCATGTGACCAACAATTGGTCAAGTTAACTTAAAGAATTAAGTTAACAAAATTAAACTTAAAGAGTTAAGCTTGTTGACGTAAGTGTTAAGTCGAAGATTGATTAATTAAATTAAAGTGTTTAATTTAATTAATGAGAAGAATCATTTCTAGAGGAAAAATTCAAATGAAAGTTTCATTTCGTGTGACATTAATTAACTTGAAATTATATTCAAATGAAATTGAAATGCACACATATTCAAATTAGATTTGAATTTGCTAACTTGCATGCATTGCAAGCAAGTTGGCAGTCCCCCCCACCTTTGAGGAAGGTGTGATGCCAATTGGGCATCACACCTTCCTCCCTCTATGTATAGATATGGAGGTGAGGTGGACGGCCATGTGAAGATTGCATATGAAGAATCAGATTCTTTCACATGTTCATTCATATGTTGAAGCTCACCTTCATCTTTTTCTCTAGCCCCTAAAATTGTCCACTATCTTTCATCTCTTCTCTCAATCTCTAGATAATTGTGAGAAGTGATTGGAAATTGGATTAGTGTGTGGATCATTTTGATAGAGGCAAACTAATTGGTTTGCTACACCTTTAGAGATCCACCTGCGGGAATAGTGAATTGCAATTTTATTCTAGGAGATCCAGAAGAAGTTTTGAACTAAAATTTGTACAGTAGATCCATTAAGGAGTTGAGGAGCTACTGGAATTGTTTGGTAATTTTTGGAAAAGTTTGGATTATGCAAAAGTTACATCCATCATGCTGCGCCGTTGTTTGAGAGTTTCTAGATTGAAGAAGAGTTCTTCAAGTTTTCCTTGGATTTAAGCTAATCAAGGTATTCCTCTATCTAAATCTGAATCATGAGCATGTTTAGATCTTTGTTAGCTTAAGTAGCCTAGTTAATTGTAACTTTTGAAATTTTAATTATTAGATCCTAGTGCTACTCTTGCCTTCACTTTCTACACCAACACGCATCCAAGCCCCATGTTGGAAGCATTCATATACATGATGAATCCTGCCAATCCATCCAGAAAGGCCAAAATTGAAGCTATAGTCAACCTATTTTTCAATTCTTGAAAACTTCTTTCATAGTGATATAAGTACTAGAGGCATTACAGGGCAAGATGGTTATTTAGGCATTGAAGGGAAAAATATAGATTACAACCTACCAATGAGACCTATCACAAGAGTAAAAGTAAAGAGGCTAAAAGATGGCTTTGTAAATTTGGTTAAGTTATTTGTTGAAGAGATGCATCAAGAATGAGCTAAAAAAGGGAAGAACATGTTAAGAAGCCAAAAGAATGAAATTGGACGGCCCGTCACCTTATGCTTGGTGTATAAGGCTTGAAAAGGCCTAAGAAGGCCAAAATAAGTCCCAAACATGTGGGACTTATTGAGAAAAGAAGAAGTAGCAATTAAGTCAAACTCTTATTTCTAATTAGATTTGGGCTTAGATTATTATTTGTAGGCTTAGTTTATATATTCTTTTAATTAAGGCATGCAAAGAGAGTATAAATACTCTCTTAAAAATGGGTATGGCAGATTTTGGATGAATTTTGATTTATTTTTGGCATTTGTTCTCTCAAGAAAAACCACAAGTTTGCTTGTTGCATCAAGAAATTGAATAAGTTCTTTCAAGATACTAATTCTTGCTAGTATTTATTCAATTTTCTGATTTTTATTCCTAATTATTTGTGTTTCTAAGATTAGGTATCTTAGGGGTTCAATAGGGAGAATTTTTATTCTAGGGTTAGTTCAATATCAATTTGTGTATTTGGAGTTCATTCAATATCAATAAATCTAGCCATTATCACTTATGTATCCTCCTCTATGTTGGCCTTAATCATCAACATCTCCATTTTCTTATGGTAGTCCTCAACCGACCTAGACTCTTGAATGAGTCTTTGTAGTTTTTGGTGTATCTCCCTCTAATAGTAAGATGGGACAGATCTTTTCTTCACAATAGCCTTTATATCTGCCCAAGTCTCAATAGGTCTCTCATTATTTCTCCTCCTAGACTGTACTAATTGATCCCACCAAACTAATGCATAGTTAATGAATTTAATTGTTGCAAGTCTTACTTTCTTCTCTTCAGAGTAGTTATGGTAGTCAAAGATAAACTCCACCTTTCTCTCATACTCCAAGTATGCTTCAGTATCATTTCGCCCATTAAATGATAGAATTTTCATTTTGATGGCATTTAAATTACTATCCCTTCTAGCTTTGAATCTAGCTTCACCCCTTCTATTCTTAGTCGAACTACTATCATCAAACTTATCCTCAAATATCTCTTGATTAAACCCATATGGAGGCCTATTTCATCTACCATTCCCAGAAATATTCTATGCGACCTCGTTTCTCCACTCATCCATCTCATCAAGCTTGCTATTCAATTTCTAAAATTGACTAGTAAATGCCATGTACATTACCTTGATATCTGGTGTCATATTAGCTTCATTGTCAAAGGGTTTTTTTTCCTCACTCAGAAGAATAGTACTCATTTAAAAAAAAAAAACTGCAAAAAGTGTTAGCAAAAACAATCTCACAAAAGAAACCCTCCCTCACGTGTTTCACTCAATCAGAAGTGAACCCTTGTGTTTCCACTCAATTTTGGCTTTTGCCCTTTTTATGTGCTCACCTATTTATGCTTTTTACTTCTTTTGACCACTGTGAATGTTGCACTTCAGAAATCAAACTAATTCAATTCAAAGCAAATTTACAAGTAGTATTTTTATGGAAGCAGCAATAAAATAATCTAACAAAAAAAAAAGCACAAAGTCTAGAGGCAAAGTAAATGTGACCAGCAAGGAAAATGATGTGATGACACACGAGAAAGAATGTGTATCATGTGATTTTTATGCAAGCTAAGTAACAAGAGTGCAACGTGTTACTTATCTAACATGAGCATATGAAAATGAGGCTAAAACAAAGAAAGTAAACACAAAGAGTGAATAGCAAAAATGAAACAATAGAAAATACACAAAGAATTTGGTCAATCCCAATGGAAGGCCGATTATTATTCAATTCTAAGCTAATTGATGTGCAATCAACTCCAAATAGCAACTAAAAGTAGCCAACTTAGCTTATGCAATGCTAATTTCGAATTTGAAAGTTTAGGTCAAAGATCCCCAAATTGAATCACTCAAGAACCCTAATTTTAATTTCTCAAAATTAGAGCAATCCAAGGTGTATATTCTGCAAATTCAAATTTTTGTGTTCAATTGGTGTTCTCCAAGATAGGAATATGCAAATATTGTAGAAGAATCACAAAACCACAGTTAATTCACAATCTGATTTCTTTTTTTTTTTTGATTTTTTTTCTATTTTTTTGGCTGGAAACTAAAATAAGATAAATTGGAATTTATCTCAAGTTGGCTCTAAATATCAAATGATGCTAAACCCCAAGGATATATTAATCCCGAAATCCCAAACACACAAATTGATATTTGAACAAACCCTAGAATAAAAACCCTCCCTATTAAACTTCTAAGATAACTAATCTTAGAAATGCAAATAATTAAAAATAAGAATCAGAAAATTGAATAATACTAGTAAGAATTAGTACTTTGAAAGAACCTATTCAATTTCTTGACGCAACAAGCAAAGTTGTGGTTTTTCTTGAGAAAAAAATGCAGAAAATAAGTCAAAATTCATGCAAAATCTACCACACACATTTTTAAGAGAGTATTTATACTCTCATTAGAAGCCCTAATTAAAATAAGATATAAACTAAGCCTATGGATAATAATTCAAGCCTAAATCCAATTAAAAATAAGAGTTTGACTTGGTCACAATTTCTTCTTTTCTCAGTGAGTCCCACACGTTTGGAACTTATTTTGGCCTTCTTAGGCCTTTTCAAGCCTTATACACCAAGCATAAGGTGATGGGCTGTCCAACTTCATTCTTTTGGCTTCTTGACATGTTCTTCTCTTTCTTAGCCCATTCTTGATGCATCTATTTAACAAATGACTTAGCTAAATTGCAAAGCTATCTTTCAGCCTATTTGCTTTTGCTTTTGTGAAGGTCTCACTAACAAGTTGCAATCTCCATTTTTCCTCCAATGCTGAAATAACCATCTTACCCTGCTGTACCTTTAGTGCTCATATCACACAGTCCTTATTCTAGTTAAACGGTTGATCTTTCTGAGTTAATTTAATCAATAGGCCAGCTATTGTTGAAAAGTCTTGTACAAATCTTTGATAATAGTCAGCAAGACCTAGAAAGCTATGACGTTCTATCACATTTTTTGGTCTATTCCAATTGACTATCACTTTAATCTTGGAGGAATCAATTTCTACCCCATCCTGGGATATGCCCAAGAAAAGCCACTTTCTCTATCCACAATCCGCACTTACTGAATTTTGCATACACTTGATGTTCCTTTAGGGTTTTGAGAACTATATGTAAGTGCTATGCATGGTCTACTCTAGTTTTTGAGTACACCAAAATGTCATTGATGAAGATCACCACAAATTAGTCCAGATTTGGTCGAAAGATCAGATACATCAAATCCATAAATGCTACTGAGGCGTTAGTTAAACCGAATAGCATTACCAAAAATTCAAAATAACCATATTGAGAATTGAATGTAGTCTTTGGAAAGTCTTTTTCTCTGATTTTCAGATGGTAATATCCTCGCCTCAAGTCTAACTTCGAAAAGATTGTAGATCCCTGTAAAAGATTGAAAAAATTTTTCACATGCAGTAAGGGATATTTATTCTTAACTGTAACTTTATTCAACTCTCTGTAATCAGTGCACATCCTTAGGGATCTATCCTTCTTCTTGACAAACAATATCGAGGCTCCTCAAGGAGAAGTACAAGGCCTTATGAACTTTTTTTCCAATAGTTCCTATAGTTGGTCCTTCAGTTCTTTTAGTTCTACATGCGCCATCTCATAGTGAGTTTTGGAAAAAAGCATGGCTCTAGGAGAGTACGAATAACAAATTCTATCTTTTTGTCTGGGGTTAAGGAGTTCAACTCTTCCAGAAATACCTTGAGTAATCAATCATTGTTTCTATTTCCTTAATTTTGGTTGCATCTTGGGGTTTATTGATAAGATACGTTAAAAATCCTTATCCGTGTTTTCTCAAAATCTTTATAACCTCTAGCGCAGATATAATTAGTATAAGGGAAATGTTATCTGTAGAATGGTGCATTAGTATTGGCATCTTATCTCTGAGAGTGATGTAGTTGGTGTAACAGTTCACTTATGCCTGATGTTTATACAACTAATCATTTCCAAGTATCAAATTATATTCTTGAATAGGCATTTTATGAGATCGACTGGATATTCACTATCCCCAATCATAATTGTGCAAGCTTGAAACATGGTATCTGTCACCAACCCTATTCCCAATGGTGTCTATATTTCTATTTGATAAGCCATAGTTTTGGATTGTGTACTCAATATTCAAAAAAATGTGGTAGATATAAAAAAATGTGAAGCAACAAGATCATATAAGGCATTACCATAAACTCCAAAAATAGAAACTCACCTTCGACCACCTCATTAGGATCTAGTGAATCCTCTCCAGTTAAAGTATAGGCACAAGTCTGCACTTTCTGCTTCCCACTAGCTTCTACCATTTGTTTATCTTTCCTTTGCTAGTGCTGGATTTTTTTTTGGGGGGCAGTCTCTCAAGAAGTGCTTGTCGCTATCGCAACTCATACAATTGCCTTGCCTTATCCAACGTTCAAACTCCTCATGGCCAGATCTCCCACAAGATCCACATTGCTTTGGTGCCATTCCTTGGGCTAAATTTGTCGTCTTGTCAGTTTGAGGTGCTCGTTAGGTAGCACCTCCAATCTATAGCCTTAGCTGTTTTCTACCTATATTACTCTGCCCTGTCTTTAATCTTCTTGATTTCTTGCAGTTTTAACTTTAACTACGATGCCTAACTCATCACTCAATTGAAGTTTGATCGTCACTTTATATAGGGCCCTTTTTCTCTAATCTCATGGACACTTAAAAAAATATGAAAAGTTTGAAAAAGATTTTAATTATGGGTTCCTTTTAGGCAATGCATTTCCTGGAAGCAAATCCCTTTTATGTCTCCCATCATTATGGTGACGTAAAATTTTGTACTATGCACTTGAATATCATTGTTTATACAGAGTTGTAAAGTGTTAATTATATATTATTGTTATAATTTTTTTTATAGTATCATTATATACATGTTAATGTGGCATGAAATTCAATCCAAAACTTTTCAAAAATTATTGAATAGAGGGCTTTTGCTAAAAAAATGTGCACTCATAGACATGGACGGATTTAGGGTGAAAGCGGGCAAGCAAGGGCCATTACCCCCCAACTTTGTGTGTGTTTGTACATTATACATATTTTAACAATAATTAATTTAAATTTAAATTTTAAAAGAATACATTAAACTATTAACTAAAATAGTAATTTTTAATTGACATTTGTTGTATTAAATTAATTGATTTTTAATTAACAATAAAAAATTTAATATTTTATACTTAAAATAAAATTTTAAGCCTATATTCACAATTAAGTAATCAAATGAAGATTGTAATTAGGTTAGACCTATTAGAGTAATTTCATTCTATTAAGGTGAGAAAAATGTACAGGGATTTAGTTAAAAAGAACATTAAGGACTTTCAAAATAATTAAAATTCATCCTTTTAACTTTAACAAGATTAAAATAATGAGACAAAAGTAATTGAATGAATATATTAAAAGATTTTTTTTTAATTTTCTTTATCTTTCAATAGCTAAAAGTAAGAAAAAATTTTCAGCCAAAAATATTATGAAAAAAGAGGCTCAAAAATAAAATGAAAAATAATTTTTTAGTCAATTGCTTAGTTAATTATATTGGGAATGATATTACAAAAGTTTTTTATAATGATTCGATTACTAATGAGATTTATGATATAAAAGATTGTTGTGCTCAACTTCAATGTAGATCATACATCTCAAGT
>JACGDI010005596.1:42847-53222 GCA_014898725.1 Jacaranda copaia
GGTAAGGCCCGTTTGAAACGCACCTCGTTACAAGGCTTGAGAATGGGCCGTAAATAACCAATAACAAACGCAAAAGGTGACTATTTATTGTAGTGTCGCTGGATAACAAATGTTATATGTCTCTTTTTTTTTCTTTTCTTTTTTCGAGGAGAGGGAAGTATATGTTTTTATCAAGTTAATATTATTCCATTTTTAAATTAAATAAATTAAAATATAAATTATATAATTAAATGCATATAATGTATACAACGATATCCATTCAATTCAAATATGAGATCTCTCACCTAATAGGATAGAATAGTTGAAAATTATTTAAGATTATTTCAACCCATAGTGACATGGATGAACAAGTCAGGACCACCTGCTGTGTATAGTATAAGGTGATCCTAGCAGCCATATAAAGAAACAGAGAAGGTGAAGTGCCCCAGAACTTGAAACAACTTGTTCTCGTAAAGATGGCAGACTCGGAAGAGGGGGATTCATTTTCCCGGATGTCCTCTCTCTATACACAGATGCAAGATCCATATTGGTATGAAATACATCTCTTGTGTATGCATACAATTTAAAGCCTCATTTCTGAATAAGAAATGGCGAACTGAAGACGCAGGGGAACTGATGTGTATTCTCAACTCTCTCATGCCAAGAATCATTATCCATATCTGTGAAATCAAAGTATCAATTAATTTACAGTCAGTCTGAGAATAGGAGAAGAGACTACGCCCAAGAAGAAAAGAAAGTATTACAACAAGACAGCGTTCTGCAGCTTGATAAATTGAGGTATATTGATCAGACATCATCAGCAGACATATACTTAGCTTCATCTAGTATAATAAATAAGAATCTAGGAAGTAAAATAACCAAGAACAGTTTGGCAAATACTGATTACTCAGGCCAGAGCAGCCATAAACGGCAGAAGTAAGCCAAAGAAACCAATCCAATTCTGTTAACACCACGAACTCAAAACTTCAGAATTCCAATTAGCAAGACAAATGACAAAAGGCAAAGGAAACTCCCAAACTTCGGAAATTATATTTCATTAAATCAGGCATTGTGCCAATGACAAAATCAAGAAAACTCCTTAGATGATCAATTCAATGAATTGATCCAAAAGGAGCACCTAAAATTCTATCCTAGTACATCAATAAATCAATCAAGACTCCCCCAACTCAATAGCCAAAGCTTTCTTTCCCAATAAAGCTAAATAACTTCTAAGATGTCAGTTAAGCTAAAACCCATTCCTCAAATCATTGAAACAAAAATAATCCACCTCCAACTCATTCCCTACTTTAGTCTTCACCGTGATACCATCAACACCGGCCACAATCACTGAGGTGGCCAATCCAATAAACATCCCATGCTCAACTACACCGGGAAGCCTCAATATTGCATCACTTGCTTCATTCAAATTTCCAATATCCCTCTCGAAATACAAGTCAATAATATAGTTCCCATTATCTGTCACATAAGGCTTCCCACCCTCGGGATACTTTCTGAGCTCCCCCACGCAACCTGCATAAGCAAACAAGCCCACAAGTCTCCTCAAAGAATGCTTCCAACAAAATGGAATAACCTCCACTGGCATAGCCAACCCACTACCCCCAACATAGTTCACCAATTTTGACTCGTCAACTATTACAATAAATTTCTTGCTGGCAGATTCCACCATTTTCTCCCTCAACAATGAGCCACCACGCCCTTTGACCAAATTCAGTTCAGGATCCACCTCATCCGCCCCATCAATGGCTAAATCAACAACAGGGTGCGAGTCCAGATCCGATAGAGGAATACCCAAAGAAACGGCCTGCTCGTGGGTTTTCCTCGAAGTGGGTATTCCCACAATATCCTTTAGCTTTCCCTGCTGTAAAAGCTGTGCAATACGATCCACGGCGTGTTTCGCTGTGGAGCCTGTACCGAGGCCCACTACCATGCCGGATTTCACATGCTCCACGGCTTTATAAGCAGCAATCTTTTTCAAATCATCCTGTGTAAGGGTGACAGATGGGCATGGAGGAGGCACGGCGGAGGAGACCATTAGGGTTGGTGGCTCAACCGTTGCGTGGGTTTCCAAGAAACGTGGGTAAGCTACGGCCATTGCTACAAGCTACCTCTAACTAGAATGACACGGCATACGAGAAAAAAAAAAGATTAAAAATAAAGAAACCCTTTTGGTTAATTGAATTGGAGGAGGATAAGCAATTGGACGGCTAGAACATTCTTACATAAAAAAATAAATATGAAGAATATGGATATGTATAAAGAGAGGTATGACAAAGAATGGATTTTTATGAAGAAGTTGATGTTTAATTAGGAGAAAACTTCCAAAAGACAAACGATATCTGCGGTACAGACTTGGATTGTGTGGTCAGAGATGAGTGGGGAGGAGAGGAGAGGAGATAGTGCGTTTGCTAAATTGTCTGAGTGAAAATGCAATTAGGGTTGCGGTGGAATTTATAGAAGAAGGCGTGGGATTGGGGGTAGGGGGAGTGGCCGGCGTGGGGTGAAACGCGGAGGAAAGTCGCTGAAAAGTGGATTTTGTGATTTTTGATGGGGGATGACGAATCCATATTGGAATGGGTACCTAAATTTTTTGACAAGAGAATGGGTACCCAACTGGAGTTTACTATTTTTTTTTTAAATTTATACAAATAATGGTAACAAATCGACAAAATAGTTGTTTACATGATATTTTGCACCAATGTTCTGGGAAAATTTATGATGATAATAGTGTAATATTTAACTAATTTTGAAATTGATGTATCTTAAAATATTATAATCGATTATAAAGTTTGATTTATGTTGAACTATTCTAGATATTATAATCCATTATGAAATCTAATTGATATTGAATCTGATTTAGGTTTAGAGCCACCTTATTTATTAATTGCTTAAATTAATTTATTTACATCTTTAAAATTGAAATGATACCAGTGAATGTCAAAAAACCCTACAATAACTAATAATACTTTGTAGCTTTGCCTATAATAACTAATAATATATAAAAATTTCTTGAATATTATCATAAGAATAATTATAGGCAAGCGAGCCATTAGTTCTTGTCCTTGACCTTCATTTATTTCAAGCATTTATAAATATTTTTGTGCTAGTTTGATGATAATAAGATATGTTACTAAATATGGAAGCTCAATTTCATTAAGATATTATATTGTTAAAATGTATTAGTAGAGAATTTTATCCTTAAAAAAACATTTCGAAGAGATAGGAAGGAAAGACCTTATATTAAGTCTCATGCTCTTGGATTTTTAACAGATAGAATAAAACATCATGAAAATATTATATTTATAACCAACAATAATATCCCTCCTTGTAAATGTTATTGGTGTAACTAACTTCTAAATAGACAAGAAATATACTAATTAACAGCTAGTTTGGATGAATCTCACCTCATCATTGTTAGGTTTAAATGATAATAAATACTAAAGTCCGCACGAATACCAAAAACTATGCGCAGCTCCCATGATAAATTAATTTGTCATCTCGCATGGATTTATTTATCATGTCAATTAAACTATACCATAATAATAAAAAAAATTGTACAAATTATCATATGATAAATAATAATGAGATAACTTAAAAATTCAATCAAAGTAGCCTAAATGAATAATGTGAGATAAAGAATTGATGTTACTGGCAAAACATGCAAACACCCATATATGTTAAGAGTAGAAAACGGTTGAAAAGGACTTCAAAGGAAATTCACCAAGTTCATTGAATACAATACAACCATTGATCTTATGTAGATTAGACATGAAGACATGTATTCTTGGTAAATCTTGAGACATATTGTTCATAAATTGGGAGATCTTATTTATGTTGACCTCCTTATAAACACTTCATGATGTACTGTCCCACAATATACAGCCATGATCTGATAGAAACAATGACAACATTCAAAATTTTGAATTAAATGAAAAAGGGAAACAGTAGAAAGCTGGAGGGGATGAAACATAAAGCCAACAGGCCATTCCCATGCCATTGGATTCTTAGTTAGCAAAAAATTAGGGGTAGAACTGACTTTTACCTTATAATTATAATAATTAATTAAGCCAGCCAATATTTAATTACAAGAGTGACAATTTGGACACCCCTCCCAACCCAAAAAAATTAAAGTGTTACATCATTTATTAAATTAAGAATAGGGTTGGGTGCTACAAGTACTATAAAAACTGATCGAATGATTCTATCTACACTGGTAGGTATATTATATTTGAAATAGTGCTCCTTTTTTTTTTCTTATGTTAATGACTTGTATTTAATTCATTTGTTGAGTAGTCAACAATTGATTGTTAATAAGAAAAAGGAAAAAAAAATTCCAAAAATTTCATCTCTTACATAATTTATTTAAGAACTCTAATTAAATCCAGTAAAAGTGGGGCTATTCATATTTAAATTTTTATTATTAAGTGGAGGGACATGCAAATTTTGGACATGAATTAGGATCCATCCAATGACAATAAATTAAAGCAAGATTTGATTCTTTGATGGGCCAATTGTGTTTCTGCACGCCTTATTTGTTTGACTTAATTAAGTGTGATATATATTTAATTAAACTTTTTTTAATATTTATTTCAATTAATAAAAACCCTTGATAAATCCTAGGACAAATATTATTTGTTGTTGCTTTTGAAAAATGGATCTAGCGGGGCAAATACTTAATTAGGTTTGATAAGAATTACAAAGATCTACTCAGGCCTATTTTTGATCTTATTTTCAATTAAACAATGTTCCTAATAATGGGGAAGAATGAAGAAGTTGTGAAAAATTTATTAAAAACTATGAAGGATATAATAGCAAATTTACATATTATATTTTAATTTATTTATATACGAATTATACCAATCAAACATAAAATTAAAATATTCTATCCTAATGGACTTAAAATGTATCCATTTGCTTATATATATCACTTCTAATCATATCATTCCTAACAAAAGAGACCTCAATGTGTTGATAATATTTATACATATATTTGATTGAGAAATACAAACTCATAATATTATGTTTAAAATTCATGAATTTTTTATATGTTACTATCATAAATCTTTTATATGAATGCCATAATCATAATACATTTTTCTCTGAGATTAATGTTTCTTGGTTGGTAATAGGAAGAGAAATGGACATAAATTAAATGATTATTGCTAAAAATTCAACTTAGTTTCATTGGTTGAGGCTTTTAGGACTATAGTTGTCCTAAAGCATTATTTCTTGGTCCTATGATATGATAGCAATTTCTAGGGTCTATGTTTAAAGGGTCCAAAACACCAATCACTAATGTTGCTTTTGAGGGTAGTTCTCTAACCTTTATAAATTTCAAGGTTCCTTTAGCAAGTCCTATTCTTCTTGGTTATAAATGTGGATCACACATTCACATCTTATCCTCCTTTTGGACCATGTTGACCAACTATTGGATCAAAATTTAGCATTGATTTGTCATAAAAAAATGTGGAGATAACGACATTCTTCAACTTGGAAGAAGGGCCAATCCTATGGAATTGACCAAAAGAGGCAGCTAAAATGCCAATGTCGTGTCCAATCTTGTTCAAGATTCTACAATTTTAAGAGAAAAATAGAAAGCAAATACAATTCTAGGTCAACTTTTATATTCTTTTGTTTTTTTATTCTTCTTTTCCTGGTGATTTGTGTAGGATTTTTTTTATATATAAATATATATTTTGGATAGGGGAATCATCCCCAATCTTATTTGAATACCCCATGCCCTCGAACCTATCCTATCCTAGGATTAAAATTGATACAATCGAAGTTGTTTCAACCTCACGTCACCCCCATTAATATCACAAGCTCGCACAATTTGGCTCAACAAAGGTGATTTGGGTTGTTAAGTAGGTTTGGCATGAACGTCTGTTGATTTGCTAAATTTGTAGGCAAGGAAAAAATATTGAACCTAATATTCAATCAAAATAATAAAAAATTCTTATAAAAGTACTGTATTCTCAATTATAATCAAATTTAACATTATATACAAAAATACCATATAAAGACTGTAAGAAAATGAGCTTTATATTAAGAAAGTTCTATTTGTCTACCTCTTCTGTTCTAATTAACTTGTACGACGAGGCTTTCAAACTTTAAAAATTTCCTGTCAAGTCCTATAATTCATATAAATACTTTATACGTACAAAGATTTTTCCACCTTATTCCTATGAAAGTCTGACCTAACTCGAGAAACATTGTTCTTCACACCACAATTACATGCAAACTTCGACTTTAATTTGAAGAGAAAAAGTGTACTACAGCACGTAAGAAAAGTTACATGACTTGATTAATAATCAACGGTTTTACCAAAGTTTTGAGCAAATAAATGCAAGAAAAAATTACGACTTCGTAAATGGTCCATATTTTTATCACCCCCAACAAATTAAAGGTTCTTTTTGAAAATTTTATTAAAAATAATTAAGATGAATAACATTAAGATTGGAAATAAATGTTGAGATTTTTTAAGTACCATCCACTTGGTATATTACAATTCAGAAAGTTGGGGGCTGCCCAGTTACTAACAAGGGCCGTAATGGAGGCCCATTTCTAATTTCCTAGGAGCTAAGATTAGTTTGTATCCTTCAATTTGGACCACCCAATAGCCCATTAAAGTTTTGTTTTTGGGTGCCAATTTAGACCTATGTGTGGTTAAGTAGACACATGGAGGCCCATTTAAGTGTCAACCTCAACATTAAAGGAGCAACTCTCAAGTACTAGAGGTATTCGTGGTTCGATTTGAATTGATTTTTGGATAAAAAGTCAATCGATTCAAACTATATAATGTATGTTGAATCAATTTGGATTAGTCAGATTTTTATTATAAATTCGATCCAATTCAATTCATTTTAAATCGGTTTGAACTGGATCTATTAATTCGATTTTCAATTTAAATTTTTAATTAAAATATTTGACAAGTTACTATTGATAATTAAACTAATTTAATCAATCAATTTGTAAATTTATTTTAGCAACCACATCACTAATCTTGTGAAATTAAGTTAAATTATATAAGAACACACAACTACAAAGTTATAAGTCCACAATAACTATTCCTATGTATTTGATTTTTGAACGTGAAAAAATTCTATGTTTAGTTTATTTTTACCTTATTTGTGTATTTTACAATTAAGATATATATTTTTTATATTATTACTATAAATATTTCAATTCGGTTTGGATTGGTTTGGTTTTTGAGATTAAAACCAAAACCTAATCCTAATTGACCAATTTTAAAAAAATAAATCCAATTCAATACAAAAAGAAGTTCAATTTTGATCAATTTTCAATTTTTTGGATTTGTTGTCGATTTTATTTTGGATTGGATTGTACTTGAATACCTTTGTCAGATGCTCAACTTGTTGTCGAGTGGCCAATTGTGAAATTAAGGACCTATATGGTTATATTTTTATTTCTATTTCACATTTTTAGTGTTTTTAAAATTTGAAAATGTAGTTAGATATGATTTAAATGTAGCTCTCAAATTTCTCTCCTATTCGTGTTGCTTTTTGCTTATCCAGTGGCATTAGAATTTCGTTCGACTTATATTCCTCGTCGAAATGGTAGGGATAAGGATGAATCTTGAGTATGAAAGCTTCCTTGTCTTATTACTTGTGTTGGATTTGATTTGGAGTGTTTGTCGCATTACCACTTTTCAAAGTACATGTGAATGTGGTCTATATATGGGAAGTGCCTCGTGGACAACTAGCCAGACATTGTGGAGACTTTGCCCAATCTATTGAATTTATCATTACTAATGTTGTTGACACACATATCAGCTCTTTCAACTTTCTTACCAATTATGATTATACTAATGTTATGGCAAGGGAAGTATCATTTTCTAAGTCGTTAGAAGGTTAAATGCTTTTTTTCTATTTTTCCCCCAATGGGTAATTCGTCCCTTTTCAAAAAAAAAAGAGGATAATGTTATTCGCCCATCATTTTGGACGCATTAGTTTTGATTTTTCATGAAAAACCATCCAATCTAGGATGAATTATAACAAAATTATTAATTCATAAATTGAAATAAAAATAAAGAAATAAATAAATTGAATTAGAGTTTGATGCGGGCAATGTTAGAATAACAAATTGACCCTTAAAAAAAGAAATTCTAAACACTTCAAAGATTGGATTGATCTAACTTGATGTACAATCTTTAGTTCCAGCCATCCATCAGTGGCACATAGCACCATCCCGCTTGCGTACATACGGGGCTATGATATAGCAAATCCACATCAATCGATTACCATATATACCTCAAATTCAAATAATATTACCCATATATATTTTGTTATTAGGATTTATAGCTATTTTGCTTTGACCTCAATTTTAATTGTTGATATCTATACTATTATCTATCTATCTATATATATATATATATATAGCACAATGGTGTGGGATCTACAATTGTACAATTTTGATTCTAATTATGTAATTTTGGCCAAATAGCAAATTTTTAAAATTTTGAGTATTTTAGTTCAACTAAAAAATTTTCATTAGTTGTTGATTATTATCTCTAACCGATATAATTGTATTTTATCTCTAATTTTCTTTCATTCAAAATTTAAAATATATTAATAATATTTCATAATTTTTTATTAAAGAGCTAGAAGTTTGAGACATGAATAATTATAATTTAACTGATATGTAAGAGCTTAATATATCAAAATCTTTAAAATTTAATTATTTTTACGATAATATTTTTTAGATATGTAAAATATTTTTAGAGAAAACTATATATATATAGAATATAACAAATAATTTAATCTGAAGAATACTTCAAATATGAAAAGTTATTTCCTACAACAACTATAAACTCTGAATTTTATTTTTATATTATTAATTTAAATCATTTTACTTTTTTAGCAATATAATAGAGAACTCATTTTCTATTATTTGAAATAAATTTCTTTTATATGGGACATATATATAGTTGACATAATTGAAATTTTTTAAAAACTTGATAAATGACTACTTAAATAGCAAATAATATCAATATGTATATTTTTCAATATATTTAGTTAAATAATTTTATAATTATATCAACTACTTTATTTTAATATTTTTGCTTATAATAAATCATAAAAAATATTTTTATATGGATTAATGGTGTTAGATCAAAAACGTTTGTCTGAAAGTAAATATCCATTTAAGTATTTGTACTTATCTATATATTTATAGAAGAAACTTATATATAAAAGAGTGATATTTTATCTTGAATTGGATATTGAAAATTTACTTACTATTTTATTCATGTACATATTATATGTTATTTGATAATTTTAAAAATAATAAAATAACCGCATATATGCATAAATATAAATAAATTTTACTTATCAGAGTTAAATAGAATATTGAGAGATATTTTAGTTTGTAAAAATTACACTATGTACTGAATTAGTTATCAAATAATAACATGATATAAGTTATTTTTTATAGATAAAGTATAAAGAAGTTTACATATTTACTATAACAAGAAACACTCAACATTTAAAAATCTCAAATGTCATAAAATTGTAACTATAACTTCCACATCATTAAGAACTCACATAAAAAACTTTATATTTTAAAAAAATTATTTGCTTACTTGTCATATTAAATATGTATGTATAAATATATCTAATTTAAAAGGCATATTTAGTTAAATATTCTACTCTACTTTTATTTTCTTAATTCTTTTATTTATTTTTTTAAATTTTATAATTTTAATTTTTTTTTTGTATAATTTATAAACTTAGAGTTAATAACTCTTCATATTCCACAACTTATTTAAATACAAATTATATTCAAACATAATATCTTTAAATTGAAATATTCATATTATTTTATTTAATTAGTGATAGATTTTATTTCTTTAAATAATAAAAATAATTACAATACATTTTTAATTACATAAAATAAAATAAATATTATTATAAAACAAATTATTTCAATACTAAAATTCTTTTCGGCGCATCCACCGACAGATGCTAGTATTTAAATATCTCATGATTATACCTAACCAAGAATTATGTTTTACATCCTAAGCCCTATCGTCCAACCCATTCAAAATAAGCGAATAACCTCAAAGATCAAGAGAAATATAAATAAAGTACTGGATCTAAATTAGACCATTACGAACCAAACACTGATCAAAATTTATAATACGTAAACCAGGCAATTACCACACCCTGATTAGTTTCCATTACTAGTTATTCCAAAGAGCACTAATTAATTAATTTGAATCTTAATTTAGTTGTTGAGAGTAGAGGTTACTTCTTGATCTTTTACCTCCAAATAACGGGGAAATTATATTGAAAGTATATCACAATATTTTCCAACTTTTATTCAAAATAATACTTTATCTTATACTTCTTTTGAATAA
>JACGDI010005596.1:53322-65407 GCA_014898725.1 Jacaranda copaia
TCCCAGATAAAACCCCTTTGGCCAACTCCAACAAATTGTACATCACCACAGCAGTTGAAGTTGGGACACTCAATGCAATCAGAGCAACCATCCCCAAAGCCAAACTCGGCCTCGTCTCCATCAAATACGACTGCAAGTGCCCCATCGCATCGCATATGATCGCATCATAACTCGTGTAAACTCGCTTCTCCCACTCCATCCATTCACTCGGAGGCTCATAGTTCCTCTCCACCATCTTCGTTTCATGGATTCTCTTGCGAAGAACGATCAAGTTCTCGTCCACGATCCTCCCGTTGAAGTTTTGATTGTGGGCTTCTCGTCTCGATGCAAATATTCTCGTTGTGTTTGAGTTTGATTTGATTGTTCGGGTTTTTTGAAATGGGTTGAAAGAAAGAGTTGTTGAAGTTAGGGAAGAAGGTGATGCCATATTTGATTATGAAATATACGAAACTTTGGCTGTAAGTTAAATATGGAATGACGATGAAAATGAAGTGTGCTTGAGAATGGGGTTAAGGGGGTTGGGGTATTTATAGATAGCTTTCAAATGATTGATTGGGAGGTGTGTGGTGGCCATGTGAGGAGTAATTTCCCAAAGACAATAAGAAATGGAGGAAAACCGTGTTTTTGGATGACAGGGCCGCCGCCCCCTGCAGCGGGCTAAACTCTAAAGCGCGTTTTAATAGTATTTGCCGAGCAAATAAAGGAGACAGCGACATGTGTCATTAGCAAGCTTCGAGAAAGAGGATACGCTTGTGTGTATTGGGTGCACGTTATAATAAATTCAAATTACAAATTTACAATCCTAAGATTTTCGTTTGATAAAGAGGAATATATTTTTGTTAGAGGAATGGATCTTTTTGTAGAATTTTTTTAAGGAAGATAGGCCCAAAGCCCTAAAAATGCCCTCAGAAAATTAAAAAGATTCATATATTTTAAAATTCTTAATTATTTTTTTTAATTTTATTATTTTGAGTTGGACTTAACACTACTAGATATTCGACTTATCCCAAAATATAGATAATCCAATTAAAATACATAGCAATATCCTATTCTTTCACATAGAAAAATCTATATAAGTCCACATTAATAACACTTCATAAATACCAGCCACATGGTATAGGTACGCACATTGTTGCCGACTCACAACGTTTTTATACGGAAACAATTTTAAATAAGAAGAATTCACATTAGGACTATTTCATGGATCCTTACTCTTGTATTCTTTTAATTTTGATTTTTTTTTCTTCTCTAACTCCGATAATAGAGTCCATTTGAAGCTACCCTATGTACTAAATCCCAAAAATAAATTGATGGTCGAACTAATCCTTACATTTTCTTTGTGTCTTATAACCTTTTTCCCCCTCTTTTATAGTTTTGATTGGCTTGGTTCTTGACTTTTTTTTCTTTCTTGATTTCTATTAAATTTAAATGTTAAAGATTTAGGTGGTCTAGAAATTCCAAGAGCATGATAGATCAGGAGATGCGGCACGATCTGCCGTTTTTCAGTTGATTGAAGGTACGTGGAGGTTTGGATCGTTGGATTTTAGGACTTGACTTGGTTTTTGGTCGGCAAATTGTTTATTCTTGTGTTCTTGTCAACTGTTCCTCTTCCAATTTTTTTTTATTTCCTTTTCGTACCATCGCAGGCTGCTTTTTGCAATTTTTTAAAGCAAGTTAATAAAGTATTCCGTTAGTGCTTCATCTGCAGGAACTCCATTATTTCTTTTCAATATTTTTGATTTAATTAGGGGGGAAGATGACATTAGCAATGATCTTTTTTTCCTTGAATATGGGCAGCATTACCATGTATTTCAGCCGGATCTGTTGTTAGTCGTGGAGACGGTGTTTTTAATAATGAAGACGTAATTTAATTTGCTAAGTTTAATTATTTTTCTTTTTTGTTCTTCCATTTGCTGTCATATTTAGCTGTACGAAATCAACAAGTAATTTCACTTTGAATCATCTATTTCATTTCATGTTTTATTTTTTGTTTTAATTCGATGAATTTATACTGCATATATTTGATTTTTAATTAATTATTTTTATAAAAAAATATTTAATACATGATATAATAAAAAATAAAATATAAAATAAAATAGAGAATTCACGCTACGAGTAGCATAGTTATGCATTTAAAACTAAAGAAATAAAAGTAGTAATAATAATTGACAGTTATACGGACTTAAATTGAGTGGCAAAAATTGTAATTTCATAAGTAACGTACGTTAGGGCACTAGAAATCCCGCTTATGATATTCAAAAATTAAACATGGGAATTAGATTAATTTAGTATTAACATGAGCTAGTTAAATGTCATAATGTTGCTTTTCTTATGAAGTTGTTCCTTGCTTTTATGAGCGAAACTCTTCTTTGACATGCTACTTGTTATTTTATTGATTTGATCTATGTGTTTTTCATTCATACAAGTTTAATTATTTTATAGAATTACTTAATTGAAGTGAAGACTATTGCAAACAAGAATATTAAAAAAATTTAAGACTCTTATTTATATATATATACATGTAATTATTTTTTTTTTATTCACACAAGTATACCATCAAGAGTTCATTAAAATTCAATTCCTCACCCTTATATACAATAATAAATCAACTGAACACTCGGCATATATAAAACTAACAGTTAAAAGTTGTACATTTACATAATAATGCCTAGCAAATGGTACATTACTACTGCCAAAGATGTGGATACACTAAACTCCAAAAGCGCGACGACACCCAATGCCAAACTTGGCCTGGTGTTCATCAACAAAATTTGCAAGAGCCCTATTGCTTCATACACATCAGAATTATAATTCTTGTACCATTCCTTCTCCCACCCCATCCACCGATCCGATGGGGCCGTGCCATTTTTCTCTTCCTCCTTCATCTTCATTTCTTGAATTCTCATTTTCAGAACAACCATATTTTCGTCGACCAGCCTGTGGTCGTGCCCTTTTTCACTATTCGCATCCCTTTTCATTGCAAAAGTTGAGATTGATGAAGCTTTCTTTCTTCGACCCACTCCTCCTTTTGGGGCAAGTGGGAGGTGTAGGGAATATTGAAGGGGAGTTGTTTGCATGGTTTTTGAAATTTTAAGAAATTTGAGAATTATACGATGGGATTGTGTGAGGGCAATTGCATTGTGTACTTATAGAATGGGGATGGTGGTGGAATATTTGAAGGACAATGGGGGGATAAAATAAAACCGTGTGATGGATTGATGATGACATTTTTGATGGATTGAGGATTTGGCGTGTTTTTTGATGGGATTACGCGGGAAAGTTACGCCAATAGGGAACGTTCACGGTGATAAACTCAGAATCTTCCAGAGACAATGAACTTCTGTTTCCTAGGGAATAAACGTAGGCAGCTGGCGTTTGCCTTTTATCTTGTTGATTAAGTAATCAAAAGTGTGCAGAGGCGGCCAAACGCTTACCCCAAAAATAGCTGTACTATGTTTCTTGGTAAAATACATTATTGGCAAAGTCTGGTCTTTTTTTATTTTTTATTTTTTTTTAAAAAAATAAGAAAATAAAGTTACCGAGACGTTGTTTGCTTGGCTTAATTAGGTATGTATAGGCTTGATTAGATATGCATCATATCTAACGAAGTCTTTTTTAATATTTATTTTAATTAATAAAAATTTTTGATAAATTTTAAGTTTAATATTATTTATTATTTTTTTTGAAAAATGGATCAAAGAAGGACTACTTAATTTAATGTAATAAGAATTATTAAAATTAAATGGGCTTTTTTTTTACCTTATTTCTAATTAAATCTTGTTTCTAAGAATGAGGAAGAATGAGAAAATTATAAAAAAAATTATTAAAAAGTATAAAAAATATAATAAAAAATTTATATATATATATATATTATATTTTAATTTATTTACATATTAATTTTATCAACAAAATATAAGATTAAAATATTTTATTATAATGAACTTAAAATGTATTTATTTACTTGTATATCCCTTTTATTCATATTATTTAAAACAAATGAGCCATCAGGGAATCAACCTCGTCCGTTGGTGGTATAATCGGTATGTGAAGTTTAATAATAAAAGCACATATGTATGAAGACCTCTAAGATGTTTATTTGGTTGCTAATAATTAATGAAATCGTGACCATTAGGTTATACAGATTATGTGTGTGTTTGTCTTAATAAATGTTATGAGGGAATATATTTTAAAAGTGAATTGACATATGTGTTGAAAATATTTTATTTTGAAATAGAGAGAAAATTTTGTAAATATCTTTCTGTATAGATTTTTATGGGTCGAAATTAATGGTGTCACATTAAAATTTTAAATTATTATATTTTTATAGTAATATAATAATTGAAAATATATATGTATATTAAAATAATGATTGAAAGATATAAATGTATGTAATTGTGAGTGATGTAATGCTTTAAATGTTAGAGTTGTTTCAATAATTATTTGAGAAAACAAGTTGAGTTTTTTTTTTAAAAAAACATTTGACCTTTAAATAAAAAATTAAGTTGAAAATGAAACTAAACACACCATATATAATGATACCAATAATTTGTATATAATATTATAGTAAGTTCATAAATTATTCAAATAGGTCGTTGATGATAATCGAATTTATCTCCACCTATGAAAACGAAGTATGGACAATTAAATACAAGTCAAGGAATCTAGGAAGAGGCACATGATCATCGTTTCCACATTGTGCCAAAATGATGATGATTAGATATGTCTCCAACTTTGAAAGTCCAATTATCTCGAGGAATTGTCATGCCATACGGTGGGGTATTTTGTATTGAAAAAATGTCTCAAAATGTGAGAAAAAAAGAAAATAATTTATAAATTATTTTAAATTCTCAACTTATTTAGCTGAGGGGCAATTAAATAGCATCAGTGGTATAAAGTTTGCCTTGAAGTCCATCTCAATCCGAATTCTTTTACAATGATAATTATACCATTTGGCTTTTCCTAATTTAACTTTAGTTATATATTTGCCTTTTCTAACTATATTCATTTGGTTAAATAATCTATCACTATGATAATGTAACCATAAAATTGAATAACAATAAGCAAATAAATAATTATGATAGTGTTTAAATCTAAATGAAAATTTTAACTATTTTTTAATCTAATATATGATTCTTTGATATTTATGACAAAAATTGTACCCACCCAATAAAAAAAAGATATCCATAAACCCAACCATTTGCAGTATTTGCACGGGGCTCCCCTGACTTTACCCATATTAGACTTTCTAACTTCTCAAGATCGAACACTCCCCAGTTCAACTCAGCAGAAGTAACGAAGAGCGTATACAAATTTCTGCAACCATTTCTCAGTCATGGCGTTTCTGTTTCAGAAATTTCAAGGGGTAATTTTTGTGTACTCTCATTTTGAACGGAAAGATATTATCAATTCTCATTCGAATGGCATTATTAATTCAAGAAGTTGCTCAAGAATAACATCCCCTTGAATCTAATATCAATTTAATTAAATGCCAATGTTCACCAAGAATCATAAAAATCGTTTCTTTTGGATTCTTGCCACTCAGTCTTTTTCTTACTGGTGTTCCGGAGTGGTAATTTATGTAGATTTACTGTATTGTTAATTGTTTAATTTAGGCAGTCAAAGTGCTTGCGAAAAGTTCCACATTTGCTAGGGATGGAAGGCATCTTCAGTTCGAAGCTGATATGAACCGACTTTTTCTGTATACCAGGTGAATACCATTCATGTTTTGAGCAAGCATTTTTAAGTGTGAATTTGTTCTGCAATTTAGTTCTGAGCTGGTACTGGTAGTGGATTTTCCAATTCAAGTTTTAATCCATACTTGTGTTTGAATCACTATGCAAAATTTTTTTGATGGCATACGGTAGGCAATCAAGTGATCAACTAAGTGGCAATATCCCTTTTAACTATGAAAGTTCAAGCGTGCTGCAAGCAGGAACTCTACTAGGATTCTAGGTTGGGTCCCGGGGGGGGGTGTTGTTTAGGGTGCTAAACTCGTTTTTGTATTGGGGCTCTCCGATGTTTTCATTGTTAATTGTGGTAATGGTTAATTTTCTGACAAATGAGCTATTCTGTCAGCTACAATCGCTTGGGGAAGAATGCTGACGAAGCAGATGCAGACGAGATCATTGACATGGCTACTAAGGCCTCTCTAGCTGAGCAGCAGAAGCAAGTTCAAGAAAATGTTCATGCACAAATAAATAATTTCTGCGCATATATGGATGATATTCTTCTTCCTGATTCAAAGACGGCCAACACTCCTAAGTCATCTTCAGAAAGAAGTACTGCTCCTCGACGAAGTGGCCTTGGTCTTGCTGTTGGCAGCACTGCTTCTTTAGACAATAATCCTGGTGAGTAATTGTCTTAACGGGTATCAAATACCTGTAGAACTTCCACAAATTTTGACGTTTTAATCATGCAGCTTCTTGCATTGATGAATGGCTTTTATTTGAATTATTTGAAAACTTCAAATAAGTATTCCATGAATCCATTTTGATGTTCATTGTGCGTTATTTGTGGAACGTAATGCGTTTAGGACATCTTTGTAAACTGATTATCTGAATCGTTTTCTCTGCTTGCCCGTTTGCTTTTTGTTACTCTGAGTGATGATCTGTTTACATCTGGAAGTTAATCCTAATATGCTCAGGCACAGCTGTGGCAGAAACAAAGCCACTGAAGCATCTAGAGCTGTCGCAGAAACTAAAGAATCTCATTGGATATACTCTTGAAATCAAGCCATCTCAAATCCAACACAAGGATGCTGGCCAAGGTTTGTACTTGGATGGTGAAGCTGATGTGGGTGCCGTAATAGCTATCTACCCTGGAGTGACGTACTCGCCAGCATATTACCGTTATATTCCTGGATATCCAAGAGTTGATTTACGGAACCCTTACTTGATCACAAGGTATGATGGAACAGTAATCAACGCTGAGCCTTGGGGTACTGGGGGTGAAACTTGTGAATTGTGGGATGGATCAAGTGTTCCGGGACCTAGATTAAATGCTGAAGGTGGTGAAACTGGTTCGGATCGGGTTTGGAAGATGCTTAGCAAACCTTTAGATGGTGCACAAGTTACGGATAAAGGAGTTGTTCTGGAGAGGAGAAATCCCCTGGCTTTTGCTCATTTTGCCAACCATCCTGCCAAGGATATGGTCCCCAACGTAATGGTTTGCCCCTATGACTTTCCTCTGAGTGAGAAGAATATGAGAACTTACATACCAAATATCTCATTTGGAAATGGAGAGGAAGTAAGAATGAAGAAATTTGGCAGCTTTTGGTTCAAATCTTGGAAATCCAGCAGCTCCACGTCAACCGATGTACCTATTCTCAAGAGTCTCGTTCTTGTGGCTACCAGAGGAATCTCTAACGAAGAGATTCTCCTAAACTACCGGTTGAGCAACTTGAAGCGTCGGCCTTCGTGGTATGCTCCTGTTGATGAGGAAGAGGATCGAAGGAGGTGGAGCTAAGCTGAATGAGTAGGTTTGTGCCATGAGGTTTGAGATAAGAGCAGTAGTTCTCTCCCCTCATTTGTATTTTCACTAAGAGGTCGTTCAGCGAAACTTATTTAAAATATTTTAAAAGATTTCATATCTTTTAAGATGTTTTGAAAAATTTATCAACTTACTCTGAACACCCATTGATTTTCACTCTTCTTCAATTCTGGTCCGGGTTGTATTGGTGTGGCAGAACTATTCACTGCCAGGTTTCCACAGTGCCTTTCCTCCCGCAAGACTGTCTAATTTTTCAAAGCATAAAATGAAAAATAAAACGCGGAAAATTTGTGTTACATCTTCGGGACATCTCATCGCAAGTTTGATGTGATGTGATATCTTGGGCTAAGTGATACTGTTTCACATTTGGACAAAATTACAAATGATATAATGTTGTGTTTCAGCTCATAATGTAGAAATATCAAATCGACCGTGTTTGGCTGTATATGTGAAATGATCGTACGCGGGGAAATTTGAGCAACATCAACTCCACAATAATTAAGGTGTGCTGGAACAATACAATGGTGACATATAAAAAGAACATCGAAATGGAATTCAGCTAATTTCAATGGTTGTAATTATTTCTCCGTTGTTCTAAATTTATTCATTCATTCATTTATGTTTTTATTTATTTATTTTTGAATATATCAATACAAGATTTCATTTCTTAAAATAATACTAATAATAACACGACACAAAAACAACTGTGAATTGATGAAGATTGATGCCTGACAGCATGAGACCAAAGGGCAATTCAGACCACGAGTCTGCCAAGCAGTTGACGCTTAGAAATTGCGGAGACGGGTGGAAATCTTGCCGCAAGAAAGGACATCCTAATATTTATTTTAGTTTTTCGAGTTTATGGCTGTATCTAATGTCCAGATTTAAAAATAAGAAAATAAAAACAAAAGTACTGTTAAAATGACGTCAGTTATTGATAAATTGATTAAGTCACATCATTTATACATTTATTTATATTATTTTAAATTGGAATAAACTTTAAATATATATATATATATATATGCATGTGTGTGTAAAATATATACACTTGATGAAAACATTTTGTATTAATAATATATATATACTCGGTGAAAAGTATTTATCTATTTTCATATTTCCTAACTAGATTCTCATAAAACCGTTGTGATTGTATGCTGAATGATTGCCAGTGAAAGTACAGTTGCGCTGGAGAAAACGGTGGCCAGCAATTGGCAAATTCAAATAAATCCGTGTTGAATTACTACAAGACAACTTGGATAAAAGCTAGCTAGCAATCATCAAAGTTGGATTGCAGCTTCAATTCCCATTACAAATATCGTCCTGAAATAATTTAAATAAACAAAAAAATAAAAGCCCAAATGCCCACTTGTCCCGCCTCATATTTTGATTTTCATTGCATGATCACCAGCCAACACAGGTCACATTCCCACCTACAGTTTCCTTCCCACTCACATGATTAACATTTCTTCAGAATTTATATCTATATATAGAGTACACCCCCACATAGCAAATTAAATCATTACACATTTGAAGCTTCAAGACTCCCACCCCACCGCAACCCCTCTAGCACACATACATATATATACAAGCACACACACATACACATTATACTTCTAAAGAAATAAAGGGAAAGAAGGAAGGAAAGAAAGAAAGTAAAGCAAATGGGGTTTATAGACCATATTTCAGATGTGTGTGCAGTTACAAGCACAAGAAATAGCAAGCGAAAGCCAATGCAGGTAAGCATGCATGCTTGCCAACTCCTTAAGTCCCTCTTTCTATATAGCTCTTAATTTGCATATTCAAATTTACCTAAACTCGTCGAATATGTAAAGCCTGCGATGGCAATGAAACTGAAAATATATATATATATATATATATATATATTTTATTATCATATTAATTATAATTGATATGATAATAAAAAAATATTTTGAAATTGTGATGAGATAAATCAAAGCACTAATCAGTGCTCCGATTTAATGAGGTATTTCCTCCGTGATGAATTGTGCCACTAGTTATCTTTTAAGACGATGATCATGTTTTGAAATTGTCATGCAGACTGTTGAAATTAAAGTCAAAATGGATTGCGATGGATGCGAAAGGAGGGTTACAAAAGCCGTTTCCTCCATTAAAGGTTTTTTTGTTTTTGTTTTTTTTCTTTTCATCATAAAAATTAAGATATCAATCATTGTTAATTCGTAACTGATACTAAAAAATTTATATTAAATTCAAATTAGATGCTTTTATAGTTAGTTCTCATTATAAATAATTCGTAATTGATTGTATTTCAAGATAGTGGCTTTTGTTTTCCTTTTTTGAGTTTATATAATTATATTGGAGCAAAAATACTAACTTCATTTTTTTCCGACTATTTATTTTCTTGAAGGTGCAAAATCTGTGGATATAAACCGAAAGCAAAGTCGAGTAACCGTTACAGGGTACGTGGAACCAAAGAAGGTCTTGGATAGAGTTAGGAGCACTGGAAAGAAAGCTGAATTTTGGCCATATGTTCAATACAATTTAGCATCTTACCCTTATGCCCCTCAAGCTTATGACAAGAAGGCACCTTCTGGCTATGTGAGAAATGTGGCTCAGGCGTTTCCAAGCCCAAATGCCCCAGTTGAGAAGTATAGCACTCTTTTTAGCGACGAAAATGTTCACGCTTGTTCGATCATGTGAGAGGGGTAGATGCGGAAATTGATAAATGGGGACTTAAATTTTGTTAAAAAGATTTGAGAATTAGGTTATGGCTATATTATATTTTTATCTAAATGGAGATCAATGTTCTAAGCTATATTTTTAGAGCTCGTTTGTATGCTTTGATATTACATGATAAATACATAATTTAACTCAATTTTAGTGTTTGGTTTATTTTTAAAAGTCCTTGATATAGTTATGGCCCAACATGTATTTAAAACCAAACTTGGTTTGTTTATTAAGGCCTTGAGGTTTAGTTGGAAATAAATTGCAGTTTGTCAAATGGAATAATCATGTCAAGCAAATAATCAAAGTTGAATATCAAATTATTTGAAATATGCAAATAAATATTAAATATGACACATAATAATCCACTATTTATTTATTTTAGTTATACGTATCATGTTTAATTCAAACACACTGAGCATACGAACTCTTACTAATTTATTGTGAAGTGGACTAATTATGCCTCTAGTGCCGATTTTCACATTCTTGGGCTTTAAGAGCCCAATTTCGATTAATCCCAAAACAAGATTTGGGCCTCTGCCCAAAATCTTCTGCAAGAGAATCACTGGAATTGGGCTTCTTATGGGGGGCCCATTGGATATTTTGTGAGGCAGATAGGCTCAAACCGTTAAATTATTGGGAATTTTGCTTCAAATAAGAAGTTAAAAGTTGTTTGTTGGAGTTCACGTAGTTTATAATATGTTCAACGTTCAAAAATGTGAGTGAAATTTTGTTCCAATGACAAATTCATATGAGTAAATCATATTTGAGTACTATTTCCATGTGGTTGCTACACATGAGTGCAATGAAATTTCTTGTGGGGAAATTTGTAATCAAGTTGTTACAAAAAGGTATAAACAAGTTGAGTTCGAGAAAAAAATTGTAGATTTGAGTTCGAACTTAATGAATCTCGATTTAATTGCTCAAGCTCAAAAGGAAGAGAAAGACATTGAACTCGTGAGCTCATTATTAATCAATTCGAGCTCAGCTCAGTTGATGAATCACTACCCTACCAATTCAATATTAAATAAAGTATAAATTATTAATGTATAATAATTATCTAATTAAACTATAAAAATATTTAAAAATATATAGAAACTTGTGAGCTAACTCATAAATTGTCTAACAATAAATTGAAGCTTAAATTTTTCTTCTTGTAAAGTTCAAATTCAAAATGCTCAACTTGAACTAAAAAAAACTACCCGCTCACCATACACCCCTAATTGCTACTACAATGCTACTAGCATTTATTTGACTTGGGCAAGAAATTAAATACATCATTAAACTAAATAAAAGAGTTGGAACTAACTTTTTGAGCAATAATGCTAGGAGAGGTGATTGGACCAATCATTGCATTACAATTGAGTTGTAAAGGGCTTGGGTGATTAGATATTTGGCCTCCCAATACTATTGTAATTAAAAAGTTTAAAGAAAAAGTTCCCATATGTATTTAATTAAAAAAAATCAAATTAATATAAACTATGCCACAGGAACATAATATACATTTCAATATTTATATAGTTCGATCTATATCATTTTGATATTTTCACATCTAATATGTGTAAGAATTTCCCAGCTAAAGTAATGGAAGATTGACTTTTACTTGATTGTTTCTTCTACTTAAAACGATGCTAAAAAATCAATCTCATATGAAAGAACAGTGCAATTCACTTTGAATTTTCTATTTTATCTCATATTTTAACTTGATATATACATATTAAGTGTATCAGATTTTCAATAAATTATTTTTATAAAATCTAAACAGATTCATCTAAAATATCCAAAATCCAATAATTGAAGTAGTTGTGTCTTTATGGTGCAGAAAATAGGACCAGCCAGTCATGGCTACATAAAGGAGACATTATATGTTGAGGTCCTACACTGTTAAATGAAT
>JACGDI010005596.1:65485-86535 GCA_014898725.1 Jacaranda copaia
AAGGATAAGCAATATCCAATTATCTATGCTTACAAGTTTATAAATTAATGAGAAATGTAGTTTATCATATACTAATTCTCTTTTATATATGGCAAGATCTCAATTCATTATAGATAATTGGTTGAAGTTGTCGACTATAAAAAAAATGTCTCCAATTAATCTATTGATAATTATTAAATTTCAATATTTGTATTTTTGTTTTTATGAACTTTCAAGTCTAATGATATTTTATTGTATCTCACATTGAAAAAGTTGAGTGACTTGAAATAGAATATAAACTATTCTCTTCTCTCATCATTTTGTGATTTTTTTTTTTTTCAAAAAACATGTTTTTCACTTATTGCTGTTGATAAAATAATATCTCCATGCAATTAAATCTTCATATCAATAATGGATTTATTTTGTCATCATCACTCCTACTTCCTAAGTCCTTCACTATTGATTTTGCTTTGAAATTTAGATTAAATTAACAAGTATTGAAAGAAAAATGGAGTGAAACGGAGTAAGAGGTCGAAAAAAGCCCATGGTGAATGGTAACTTTGCACTGAGGCGCAAGTTTTTTGTGCCCTAGCTTAAAGTTTCTGCCCAAATTTTGTAGCAGTAATAGAATTCTTGCACAGGGGGCAAGTCCTGCATGCCCCCGCACGCAATGTAGGCCCATGGACCTAAGACTCGATTTTTGGGGGTATAAATTTAGTTTTTTTCCTAGGAAAATTAAATAGACACATATATGAGGGTTTTTAACTACTTTTGAGATAGTTTCTCGAGACAGAGTTTAAAACAAGAGTGTTGGGTGTTCTCATGAGATTTGTGGGATTCAAAGTTTGTACTTGCACTTTGATTTGAAATCAATAAAATTCTCTTCTTTGTTTGGTAGGTTAGGCACATCGCCAAATTATATTAAATCTTGTTGCTAATTACATTGAATTTTCTTTATTATTTCATAATTAGAATTTGATTGTTTCAAGTCACAACAAATTGGTATCAGAGTCAGGATTGATCAGATGGCAGCCATGAAATACAAGGTAGAGAAATTCGATGGAAAGAATGATTTTGGGCTATGGAAAATGAAGGCCTATGCCCTCTTATGTTAATAAAGTTTACAGAGAACGTTAAAAGACAAAGATTTCTTGCCGGAAAAGTTGATAGATAAAGTGAAAGATAAGTTTATGGGGAAGGCTTATGGTACTTTGGTGTTATCATTAGCAAATAATGTACTGAGAGAGGTCGTCATGGAAAGTACATTAGTGGAACTATAGTCAAAGTTGGAGAGTCTATATATGATAAAGTCCCTGACAAATCAACTATATATAAAACAATGATTATACACATGAGGATGAAGGAAGGTACATCTATTGCTCAACATATTGATTATTGCAATAAAGTAATTCTAGATTTCGCTAGAATATGAAGATCAAGTGTTGATTCTCTTGTTTTCACTAGCACTTGGTCACTATTTTGCTGTATGGACGAGGTATGATTTCAATTGAAGAAGTGAAGGCTTCATTGAATTTTAACGAGTGCAATAACGATGGTGAAAGTAGGGAAGAATTGATGGTGAAGGAAAGATTGAGAGGAAGAGGAAAAAGTAGAGACCGATCGAAGTCCTGAACCAAGCCTAGAAATGATGACAAGTGTTTTAGGTATGGTGGAAAAGGGTACTGGAAATAAAATTGTCCAAAACGAGAAAAGGCAAAAGATACAAATGAAACTTTTGATAAAAATGGGATGATGTCACAAGAATTATTGAGGATGGGTCTGATGGTGGGCTTGTTCTCTACGTTATCGAAAGCTTATTAAGCTCTAAGTGAATTTTGAATAGTAGCTGCTTGTACCACATGTGCCCATGTGAAGATTGGTTTGCCACTTATCAAAATATAATGGTGGTAAAGTGCTTATAAAAAATGATGCTGCATGCAGAGTTGTAGGAATTGGCTTGGTGAGTATCAGAATGCACGATGGTATAGTTAAGACTGTAATAGATGTGTGTCATGTTTCAAATTTGAAGAAAAATCTAATTTCGCTAGGTACTTTGGACAAGAACGATTGTGAGTACAGAGCTCAAGTTGGAGTTTTGTGGGTTTTCAAAGGTGCATTGCTTATCATGAAGGGATACAAAAGGAATGGTCTTTACATCTTGCAGGGCAGCACAGTTTCTAGTAGTGCTGCGATTTCTTCATTAGTTAATGATACTATAAGATTATGGCATATGCGGCTTGGGCATATAAGTGAGAGGAGGATGTCAGAACTGAGCAAACGTGACTTACTTGGTGGAGAGAAGACTGGAGAGCTGGATTTCTATGAACAATGTGTGCTTGACAAGCAACATAAGGTGAGATTCAGCACTGTGGTTCACAAGACCAAGGGCACCTTGGATTACATTCACTTAGATCTTTAGGAGCCTATTTAAGTTCTTTCAATGGGAGGTGCCAGGTGCATGCTGACATTCATAGATAACTTCTCATGAAGAGTATGGGTGTATCTGTTGAAGCATAAAGATAAGATGTTTGTCAACTTCAAGCAATGGAAAACTTTAATTAAGAAGCAAGCAGGAAAGAAAATCAAGCACTTGAGAATTGACAACGGATTGAAGTTTTGCAAGAAAGAATTTTAGGAATTCAGCGATAATGAAAGAATTGTGAGGGATTACATAATTGTACACACACCACAATAGAATGGAGTTGCATAATGGATGAACAGGACTTTCTTGGAGAGAGCTAGATGCATGCTCATTAACACCAGATTGTCTAAGAATTTTTGGACAGAAGTAATTAAAACTGCTTATTATTTGGTGAATAGGTCACCATTAATTACTTTGGACTGCAAAACACCAATGAAAATTCAGTTTGAATCTCCTACTGATTTTACTCTAATCTAAGAGTATTTAGGTGCCCAGCCTATGCTCATATTCATGATGAAAAGCTTGAGCGAAGGGCCAGGAAATGCATATTTCTAGGCTATGCAAATGGAGTAAAGGGTTATCATTTGTTGTGCAATGATGACAAAGGTTCTAGGATGATTATCAGTAGGGACGTAACTTTTGATAAGTCTGTGATGATGAAAAACATAGAGCAACTTGAAAGCAGTCAACAAGGTGTTAAGGAGAAAGTGGAGTTTGAACTTGACACTTCACAAATTTCAAAGGGAAAATAGAATGTGGTAGATGAAGCTGGTCAAAGCACATTATCACCTATCCAACATCAAAAAAACAACTATAGACTTATCATTTGGCTGCAATAGAGAGAGGAGGTAGATCATTCTAGCACAGCTATTTGCATTTTCAAATTTGATAGCTTATGTATTCAGTTCAGCTGAGGAGTTTGTAGGAGATGATCCAATCTTATACAAAGAGGCAATTTCTAGACTAGATTCTAATAAATGGGTTGTAGCTATGAGTGAAGTGACAGAGTTTCTACACAAGAATAACACATGGGAGCTGGTTGATATATCTAAATGACATAAGATTGTAGGTTGTAAATGGATCTACAAGAAGAATGAAGGGATTCTTGGGATTGAGGATGCCAGATACAAGGCGTGTTTGGTTGCTAAAGGTTTTACTTAAAGCGAGAAAGTTGACTTCCATGAGGTGTTCTCCCCAGTTGTAGAACACACTTTGATTCGTGTTTTACTTGCCATGGTTGCTCCATTTGATATAGAGCTTGAGCATATGGATGTAAAAACAACGTTTCTGCATGGTGAGTTAGAGGAACAAATCTACATGAGCCAACCAGAAGGATTTGTTGTTTTTGGGAAACAAAATCAAGCAAATCTCTTGAAGAAGTCTTTATATGGCTTGAAACAGTCTCTTAGGCAGTGGTACAAAAGGAGTGATGCATTTATAACCAAGATAGGATACACTAGAAGCAATTTTGATTGTTGTGTATATTATAAAAGATGTAGTGATAGCTTTCTAATATATTTGCTGTCGTATGTTGATGATATGTTGATAGCCTTTAGGAATATATATGAGATCAACATTTTAAAAGCTCATTAAGTGAAGAATTTGAGATGAACAACTTGGGTAATGCAAGGAAAATATTAGGCATGGAGATCATTTGGGATAGACACGCAAGATTGTTGTACTTATCTAAACAACGTTACATTAAGAAAGTACTGGAGCGTTTTGGGATGGAAAAGTTTAAGCTAGTAAGTATGCTACTTGCAGCTTATTTTAGGCTCTCATCAGATGATTCACTGAGTATTGAGGAAGAGGTGGAATGCATGTCTAATGTGCAATATGCTAGTGCATATGTAGCTTGATGTATGCCATAGTGTGCACTAGGCCAGATATTTCACATGCAATTAGTGTTGTGAGTAGGTACATGCACAAGCCAAGAAAGATACATTGGCAGGCTGTGGAATGGATCATGAGGTATTTGAGAGGTTCTGTAAATAAATGTTTGAGGTATAGTCAATTGAATTCTACTACTAGAATTATTAGCTATGTGGATGTGGATTACGTAAGAGATTTGGACAGTAGAAGGTCCATGACAAGGTATATGTTTTGTGTTTTGGGTTGTATGGTCAACTGGAAGGCGACTTTGCAGTCATTAGTTGTATTGTCTATAACAAAAGCTAAGTACATGGCTTTGTTTGAAAGAAGGCATTTGGCTAAATGCGCTAATTGAGGATATGGGTATGAATTCTAAGATCACTTGAATATTTTGTGACGGTTAGAGTGCCATACACTTGTCAAAGAACCAAACTTTTCATGAGAGAACAAAAGACATTGATGTGAGGAATCACTTTATCCGGGATATGGTACTCAAGCTGTTATTTTGATTGACAAGGTTGGGACTAAGGATAATCTGGTAGATATATTGACCAAGACTGTTCCAAGAATTAAATTTGAGCATTGCTTGAATTTGATTAACTTTTGCAAACTTAGATGACAAGCTTTCTTTGGGGGCAAGGACAGAGAATAAGGATAATGAATTTTACGTCAAAGTAGAGAATTATTGATTTTGCCTTAAATTTTGGGTTAATTAATGAGCACTGGAAGAAAAACAGAGCAAAATGGAGCAAGGCATCGAAAAAGGCTCTTGATGAACAGTAACTCGCATAGTAAACAGTAACTTTATGCCGGAGCGCAAATGTTCTACCCAAAATTTGCAACAGCAATAGAATTCTTGTATCGAGGTGCCAGTCATGCTTGCCCTGGTGTGGCATAGGTCCATGGGCCCAAAGCTCGATTTTTGCAAGTATAAATTTAGTTTTTTCCTTAGCAAATTAAAGAGACATATACACGGGAGTTTCTAAATGCTTCTGAGAAAGTTTCTCAAGATGAAGTTTAGAACGAGGGTATTGAGTGTTCTCGTAAGATTTGTAGAATTCAAAATTTGTAGTTGCATTTTAATTTGAGATCAATAAAATTCTTTTCTTTGTCAGGTGGATTAAACACATTGCCGAAGTACATTGAATTTTGTTGCCAATTAGGATTTGATCATTTCGAGTCACAACATTCACTTTTCTATCTATTGTTGATTATTAAATTAATAAAAGAATTTCTAAAATGTAAATTGATAAAATTGAACTCGAATTTTGATAAGAAAAACATGCCAATTGCCACCTCCAATAGTATTTTCTTATCATTGGTCATATTACCTCTAAAAGACCAAGGCCATTATTGATATTGAATTTTGATAATATTGTGTATTGTAGTAGTGGTAACATTATGAGATATTAGCCACCATCCATATATTATAAATGTCTATTTGATTAGATAGATTGCAATAAGAGATTAGCCCGTACTCATATCTCCCACATTTCAATGTGATGTTTGATATGCAACATTATAATTATGTTGTCTATTTTGCCCCTATTCAAAAATCTTGTCCACAGTAAATTAAAATGAAAAAAAAAAAAACTAACCAAACAAATAATAGTAATTGGTGTTGGAGATTAAAGTATGCATGCACTTAAAACCAGTTAAGGTTGACGACCCATTTTTATCAATGGTTAGGTATCAAATATGTTTACAAAGTGGCTGCAATTTAATTTCGTTATTTTTAAGTTCCTATTTTTTTAAAATATTTAAAAAATAAAGTCAAACTCTTTTTGAAATTATTATTTTAATATGACGTTAATAATTTTCAACTATTAGATCCATTATTTTATGCATAAAAAAATTTTGTACTCTCATAAAAAATTGTAAGTTGAGCCAAAATAACTATGGCTTTATTCTCATGCATTTTTCAAAAATATTTTCCAACCTCTAGAAACATTTTAGAATGAAGGCATATTTTTCAAATCATTTATGTTATTACTATATACTTCATTTATTGAATAACGTAAAAATTAATTAAATCCACTTATTAATTAAATAATATATTAGTTATATTTAATGTTTATTAATATATTAATGAAATATTTGTATTTATTCATTTAATAGATAATTTAAAATGCTTTAATTTCATATAATAATTTGATTGTAGGGTGATATTTACTTAATAATATATTCAGTTTAATAAATTAATATTGATATGCCTAAAGTAGTTGTTGAGAGAATGCTTTAAATTTAAGTAAAATTATTTGATTATTGCTAAATAATTTATTTACTAAATAATGTATTAATTAAATAATGCGTTAGAATTAAAGTATATAACTAACTTATTAAATTAATTTAAATAACCTAAAATTTCTTTAGTTGAAAAATGAGAAAGTTATAGAATTTCCCGACGAACTTGCAATACTACTGAAATTTTGCCAGGATTACTCAATCAAAAATGGCTGGAAGGTGGTGGTGCTGACTCAAATGCACAGTTTGAGTGCGTATTGGATAGTAGCGGCTGCTCAAGTGAACAGCACCGAGCAAGGAATTATTTGCGGGCCGACTTGCTACCTTCATATTACCTATCAAATATGCGATAATTGGAGATTAGCTGTTTCTGTGGGATAATCGCTTTAATCAAACGCGGCCTTAAACACGACCCTTCTTGCTGGCTCGGAGGACGAGAAATTGAGCTTTCCCCCGTGAATCGGAATTTGGAAAGTGGGTGCATTGACAGAGGAAAACAATGATGGCATGTGTTGAGAAAAAGTCCATTGCAGAACTTGAAGAATAAGCAAAGTTGAAAACTCCACAAGAAAAGAGTCGAGCGAGAAGAAGCACAAGCAATCATGGACCCAACCCAACACTCCATTTCTACACCTTTTTCTGAGTTTTCGTGCCCTGCGCCCTCTCCCTCTATAGTAAGAACAATGAAGTATAAAGTGAATCCATGTTCGCACTTCTTCCAAAAACAAGGTAAGATCAGCTTTCCATGTTCTCTCCTTTTCTGTTAGTGTATTTTTTACTTATAAAATCCACACACTTGAGGTGGTAATAGTGAGAATTTGAACATTATTTTTCATAGAAACTTTACATGTTCGAACATGCATTTCATGTGAATAAGTCACTTTTGGTTGATTCTCTAGTAATAGGTCAGAGGCTTGTTTGTTAATAATAGGTAATAGAATCGTTATTTGGATAATAATTGTAATTCAAATTCAATATATTATTTGATTGATACTTTAACGGTAGTGGCAAATTTGTCAGTGTCCCTTTGATTTTATTTTCAAAACCCTTTTTTTGTTTTCACTTAAAAATAAAAATATAAAGTTATCAACTTTTTTCCTATTTTCACATATATTTTTATTTTCAGTATATTTTTTCAAACACACTCTTACACTCTCTTCCCATCACACTATATTTTTTTTACTCTCATTTATACGATTTTTAATATGAAAACAAACAATATCTAAATATAACTCATTTTCAATCATGCACAATCATTTCATTTTATACAAAATATTCAAATAATATTTTATTTTCAAAATCATACTTATAACTAATTTTTTATTATTCTTTTTCACTAAAATGACCTCTTAGTAGTCGATGATGGGCTCGATTTTTTGAATAATAATTATAATTCAAACCCAATATTCTATTTGATTGACATTCTAACTACATGTGACAAGTTTGTTACTAGCCAATGATGAACTCAATATTTGGATAATAACTATAACTAAAATGCAACATATTACATGACATGATCTTTTTTATTATGCCGAAAAAAGTTGTTATGCTCTCAACGTCAAAAATGTGCATAAAACTCTTTTTCATAAATGAGCTTGATATGTATTAAAAACATTGCCAGAATGAGTAAAAATTTAGTTGTATCATATAACAAATGGGGAAAAGATATGAAGTCAAAGGGGGATCATTAGCTTCCAAACTGGTTGAACTTTGATTAAGTGCTCGTTTGATTTTGTTTTCAAAGTCTCTTTTTATTTTTTTTTAAATTAAAATAAAAAATTATCGACTTTTTGTTTTCTAATTTTTCCAAATATTTTCATTTCAACATATTTTTTCAAACACATATTATACTCTCTTTTCATTTTCATATTTTATTTTTTCATACTCATATTTGCACAATTTTTAATACAAAAATACTATAATATCCAAATATAATTTATTTTCAATCCTATACAATTATTTCATTTTAAACAAAATATTTAAACAATATTTTATTTTCAAAGTTACACCTATAACTAATTTTTCATTATTTCTTTTCATTAAAAAATAAAAATACCTTAAAAAAACAAAACCAAACGGCCCCTTAGCAAATGGACTCAGGGCCAATATTGCTCTAATTAACTTCGCAGAACCCCAACTATCTCACACACACACAAACTTTGCAGGGTCATATTCTCAGTTTTCCTGCTAGGGAACCAGTCAATAGCAGTCAGCAAGCCAGCAAATTATGTGGGTACAAACAGGCCCTATTCTTGCCAGCTTCCTTTTAATCTTATCTTACTTTTACAATTTTATACTGTGCCTCCTGTCAAACAGACAACCTCTGTAACTTTCACCTTTGAGAATTCATTTCGCAGATATAGAAAAGATTTCATCTTGCATAATATCAGATAAAAGAAAGGTTTATTACTGCAACAATTTTTACAGTAGACATTTTTTATGTTCATTACAGATAATCACTGTTCACGATGAGTGAAGTGCAGTAAAAAGCACGTGAACAAAGGATGACAGGGGGAGGAAGTCGGCCTGTCAAGTCGCTGTTCTTCTCTTTATTGTTTTTCTCAATATATAACGCTGAATCACATCGTTTCAGATTTCAGATGAAACACACTATCCACTCCTACGCACCCCACTTTTTAACTCTGTCTTCTGACTTCATTTTCTTGATCAGTCTTTAACTTATTTTCTTTCTTACATTCTGAGTGAGTGTTTTTTCTACATTATGTCTTGGCATTTAATTTGTAATTGCATTGTAGCCCTTCCCCCTGCAGACATTTTTAAATGCTGTTAATAAGACCCCTTCCCCGCAGTCCATGTGCTGGTGGTTTGTTTGTTTCTGAGAGGAACTGAAGAGGAAGAAGAGGGAAAAAAAAAAAGATAGAATAAACTGTTGGGCTGTTCAGTGTGGTGTAGAAGCGTAGCTTAGGCAGATAACATTGCTCTTTGTTTCCATTTGTAGCAGATCTTACATTCCAAACAGCACTCAACAAATGACTAAAGATGAAGACTTCAAGCTCCTCAAAATCCAGGTATTTTTCCCCTGTAAAGCCAACTTTTTATCCACATGTACAGTGAAGTTGTGTTCTGGTCTTTTTCCTTTAAAAAAATAATAAAAAATCAGAACTTTTTCTTGTTTGGAATTTTCTTGCCTTTTTTTTCTTGCTCCAGACCTGTGATCTCAGGGTGAACATACATTGTGAGGGGTGCAAGCAGAAAGTGAAGAAACTCCTTCACAGAATTGAAGGTTTTTTTCTCTTTCATTTTTTCACTACAGCATTTTGCCTCTTTTCTTCCCCCTAAGTGGGCCCTGGTTATCTTTATCAGCAATTTCTTTAGTAATATATTTTGGGTAATCTTTTCTCCCTTAACCTCACAGGAATTTACCAAGTAAAAATAGAATCAGAACAACAGAAGGTCACTGTTTTAGGCACTGTGGACTCTGCAGCTTTAATCAAGAAATTGGTGAGGGCTGGTAAGCATGCTGAGCTATGGTCTCAAAAGAGTAACCAAAACCAGAAACAGAAAGCCACTTGTATTAAAAAAGATGATAAGAGCAACAAAGGGCAAAAGCCAAATCTGGTGAAGGGCCTTGAATCCCTCAAAAACAAGCAGAAATTTCCCTTCATTTCTGAGGAAGAAGATGACTGTCTTGATGATGATGATGATGAAGATGAAGATTATGATGAAGAAGAGGAGATGCAACTTATAAGGGAAAAGATAAATCAACTTGCTCTCCTCAAGCAACAAGCTGAAGCCAATGCAAAGAGAGGAAATGTGGCCATGGCTCCAGGTCCCAACAATGGGAAGATGAACAGTATTCCTGGAAAGAAAGGGAGCCCAAATCAAACAGCCCTGAAGATGAACAATGAACAAAACAAGAACCATTCGGCTGAGGGGAAAAGGGCAAATGAAATAGGAAATATGATGAAACATGCTGGTTTCCAGGGAAATAGGGGTAACAATTTTCCAGCTGTTTTGGGAGGATTACAGGGGGCTCCTCCTGGAGGAGGATTTCCAGGGCCTGGATTAACAGGGGGCCATCATAATATTCCAGCTTCATCCATGATGATGAACATGAATGGTTATCATCCTCAGCAGTATAATAACGACCACCCTTCATCGGTGATGATGATGAATCTGCAGAACAGGCAGCAACCACAGATGATGTACAATAGATCTCCATTCATCCCTCCAAGCACTGGCTATTACTATAATTATGGTCCGGTTCCGTACAGTTTCTCTGACCCTGGATATGGTGGTGGCAATTCTGCCACTCAAATGTTCAGTGATGAGAACACAAACAGCTGCTCAATTCTGTAAATTTTAGTGTGTTATTTTTAAACTGTTTTTAGTTGTTTTTGAGGAGGTGTCCTAATTCCTATTAGTTGTGATGGTTGATGTTACTCTTTTTCGGCTAATTGCCTTCTAGTTGCATATCGGGTTTGTTGATCACTTGCTTTATCTTATGATTTTAGATTAATTTTATGATTATGCTTTTTTTTTAATTTCTTTACACACGTGAAATAATTAAAAGTTCTTTTTGTCTTCTATTATTTTTTTTCTTTATTTACACATGTACATATATATATATATATATCTAATTCATAAGAATTAAAACTTCAAACTTTACACCTTTATGTGTAAGGACAATGCTGATGATTAACTACTCGACATTATAGCAAATAATTGCTATATGTAATATTATGTAACTTATAGCCCGTTATGCATCATTTTCGTGGCTCATATTCATTTTCATTTGGTGATAAAAAACGAAAACTATCACTTTATCTGTATTTTTACTCAAAGTATTTTTATTTTCAGTTTCAAACTCTTTTTAAATCTACTTTATTAGCCTATTATTAAATTGATCAAATTCAAAATTTGATTTGACATAAAGTAATTACTATTATTTTAAAATTAATAAAATATGCATATATTTTTCAAAAATAATTTTTTTAAACATAAAATAATATAAACTAACTATTTTTTCAATTCTATACCTACTCTACTCATTACTTTCTAATAATTCATCTAAATACATTATTATTTTAAAATTATAATTACCTTTTCAATTTTTAAAAATGATTGAAAATGAAAATGGATCTTAAAAATAAAACCAAACGGGCTGTAAGTCAAGAATATTGGGCTTTGTAATTTTAATACGAAAATAAATGAAAGGGACCAGAATATTAACATTAAGATTGGTGTCAACATCCATCCGGCTAGCATTGTATTTTTTTGCATCAGTAAAATTACACTCTGAAGGACCTATATTTGTCACTAAACAAATAAGCAAAAATCATTTTGAATTGACTTAAATGCTGATATATTGACATTTGAGTAGTACTTTCACCAAAATAAAATTTCAATAATAAAATGCAATATTTTGAAACATTATAGATGATTAAAAGTAAATTTTTTAAATTGTTTTGAAAACAGGGTGCAACGTATTCAAAAATATGTCAACTAGACGCAAATAGAATTTCATTGATGGGCTGGCCAAACAAAACAAGCCCATGTTATACTCCAAACATTTGCCAACTGGATATGGCTGCAACTTTTGATTTAGCCCAATTAAAGATTTCACTCAAAGTACAATAAAGTTCAATTCATTTTATCATGGAACTACATCCAAAAGTCTCAAATTGAGTAGGATATAATATAAAGTCTTATTATTTACGAACTTTGGGTTTTGAGTTCGATAAATTATTATATCTTATTTATTGACATATCTAAAAAGTATTTCAAAGTTAAATAATATTATATATAGTAATGAATAAAAAAATAAATCAATTGATTGTGCGGCACTATGAATTTGAATTTAAATAATATTTATTTGTTTAATAACAAGGGACAATTTAAATTGTAAAAAAACAATATACGATTCGTCCGCCAACTAAATTTTTTATCTTAATTTGAAATCCAACTTAAAAAATTTCAAAACAAGAATATATAAAATTGGACAACAAATTTTTCCATATCCGCCGTCGGCGCAATAAGTTTACTATTTGTAGATTAGATCAATAATCAAACTATTGACAAAAATTATATTAATGACAAAATCATGATGAGAATAGAAAAATTGACATATAACTTAGAAAAATATCCAGGCCATCAACCTCAAATTCTACGAGAACAATGGTCCATGCATTGCTATCAACATCATTTTCACCCTGTCGGGTTCTTATTGACTCCTACGTAATTTCAATTACAAATATGTCGTATTTATTTAATTATAAATGTATTTTTATAACAATATGGTCCAAAATTAGAAGGTTCGATGATAAAAGGTGAAATTAATTCTTGAGGATTAGCATACGTAAAATGTGAAGATGGCCGGCCGTCCACTCTCATTTCATCCAACAACATTGCACAAATCAAATGATTTAGTAATAATATAGTATAAGTAAATTATATGATTTAAAAAATAATAAAAAGTAATTTACATGGTTTCATTTCAAAGAAATTCAAATTTTTTTGGGTGACTACACTACAAAAGAACTAGGGTATCAACTACAATCAATTCGTAGTTGATGCTAAAAATTTGTAGTTTTAACCATAAAATTGTCCTATAACAAGTTCAACATTGATGTTCTCGTAACTAATTTTTACTAGCTACAATTAATTTGCAGTTGATGATCGTTTTTTCTTATATATATGATTAATTAAATGTATAGCTCATTTGTTACGTTTTGAATGTACAATGTTATGCATTGATAATTAATAATTTTTGTTGATTATAATTAAAAATTACATTTCCTATCAAAATTCATAACTAGAATTTGTAGCTCTATATATAGCTATGAAATTAATGTCTTTGCATTTTTTCCATAGCAAATGCTTAATTTTTCAATGGTGCTAGTAATGCACATAAGTATGCGATTTTAAACTATCCATGCAATTTTCTTACGTGTATTATTGTCATATTATTATATAATTAATTAAATATAACTAAGAGATTATTTAGGTGAGCTTATAAAGTTTTCAAAACGTCTTTAAGACATTTTAAAGTGTTTAATAATTTTTTTTACAAAAATCTTATATGCTCTTAAAGTATAAGATATTAGAAATTTATATATAAATTCTTTAAAAAATAAGGACCACTTCCTCACTTTTTTTAAAAAAATTTTTACAAATTCTTATAATTTTGACTATATTAATTATCAAATTATCTTTAATAATATTTTATAAACTCTAATATTTTATTTTATCCAAATATTTTAAAAAATTATTTTTAAAATAATTTAATATATATCTTACAAATTTCAAAAACATCTTATCAAATATATCAACTAAACACTTCTAAATTTAATTTGTCTTTATGTTCCATTTGTCACGACCTCATATTATTCTCTTAAACTATAAATTTGAGATCCATTTTTTTTTATTTGCATTTTTTTAAAGAAGACTTTTCAAATCAAGTGAGCAATTAGTCAAAATTCCTTGCTCATATAAAATTATTAACTCTAAAAATATAATAATATAAGGGAGACAAAATTATACCAAACCCCTTTTATCAAACATTAACTTACAACTTTCTAAATTTAATTTGGAAAAGACTTTGTGTTCCTTTTATCACAACCAGCTCATATTATTCTCTTCGACTTTAAATTCACACTCAAATTCTTTTGTTTACAATTTTTGGAAAAGACTTTCATAATTTAAATAAGAAATTAGTCAAACACATTCTAAATTTAATTTGAAAAAGACTTCGTCTTTTGTTCCTTTCTTGTTACAACCTCGTACTGCTCCCTTAAATTACGAATGTAAAATTCATATTTTTCCTTTTCTTTTAGGATTGTTAGGTAAAGGCATTCAAAATTTAAATTCAAATTTTAATTAGGAAAAGACTTTGTCTTTATATTCCTTTCATAATTATCACCACCTCATACCGTTAATGTGATATCCATCTTTTTTATTTATATATACATACATATTAAAAATTTATTAAAATTTAAATTTTAAACTTCACATGTATAAATATGAAACAATATTATCAGACTAATTGAACATTCAATATTAATAATTGATCAAATTTAATAAATTCACCCTTTAAAACAAGAAACTGTGGTCTCAACAGGGTCAATTACTTGATGCTCATTCAATGAATATAATATGGTTAATTCATATATTTTTTTAATATGATTTGACTTACTGGATTAATTTTGAAGCATTATTCCTCTTCGATTGTCTATTTTATTTCTTGTCTCATCTCCTATTTTAATGTGTTTGTATAGGCTAAGTATATTTGATTATCAATTAATTATTTTTATAAAAAAATATTTCATACATGTATTATATATCTATACATGAAATAAAAAATAAAATATAAATTAAAATAAAAAATTTAAATCGAGCATAATTATAGCGTAATAATCCACTTTTGATTTAGCCCGCAAGTCAGGCACACGCAGGCACACGCAAATACCACCCCACACGCTACTCTTTATTATTTAAATATTTCCTCTCTTACAATTTGAAGCATCACCAAACCTTCTTACAGCTTCGTACTGTATTCTACTCTGCCCGCCTTCTTCTATATATATACGTCCACAAACGGGCATGCAGACACACACAGACACACACACGTATAACAACTTGTTCTTTCCTTATATACGCCATTGGAAAAAATGGGGGGAATAGAGAAACTCTTGGTTTCTGGGTTCATTTTCTTGGTTTTCTTTGTGAATTTTGCATGGGGGGAAGATGGGCTTATCAGCCCATCCCAGTTGGAGATGTTCGTGGATGAACTCCCAGACATGCCCAGAATCAAAGGTTACGATGTTGCCAATGGTGTCCCTGTTACAAAGTCACTCCATATTGGCATGTTTCACAAGAAATGGGTGAGGATTTTTACATAAACTTGCTCATCATCATAATCAAGGATTTTCGTTTTTAGAATTTTAAGAAATCCATCTAGGGTTTAGAATGATTACACTATACGAAGATAAAAGCTCAGTTTGAACTAGAATTTTTCGTATATTTCATTAAGATGTGTATATATATCTATTTATTTGTATATTTTTAGCAGTTGAATATCACTTTAGATCATTTATTTCATTTCATGTTTGATCTTCTATTCCAACGTGATGTATATATGTCAAGTGTATTTAAATATTAGTCAATTATTTTTATAAAAAAAATATGTAATATATGTGTTATATATTCATGCAATGAAATATGAGATGAAATATGTATTGGAATAAAGAATCTAAATCAATCATACATATGTAATTAATATTACATTTATTATGTGATCTATCAGTATTATAATGTGATTATACTTCAATCTCATGATAGATTGACCCTGTCTTTTTTATGTTTAATTTCTAGCAGTAGAGCCCACATTGAGACGAATTTTGATTCTTAAAAGAGTGTGAATACACTCAGTCAAATAAAGTTAGTTAGCAACCTATATGATTATTCATCTTTTTTTTCTCTTTTTTCCCCCTCCCTCCACCAATGGTCGTGAATTAAGATCAATTTCTCAACATTGTGAATTTTCTTTGTGCTTTTTGACTATACGGTTCTGTCTAGATAGAGAAAGAGGTACTTTTATTGCAAAAGATTCCAGCTTGATATATATATATATATATATATATATTCATGTGCATTATAGTGGAGGTACCAATAATACGCTCAAAGATAGGCAAAATGATCAAATACTTGATGAAATTCGTACCTATATGCTGGCGAGTTGATCCGACATCAAGTTGATCTGAAACATCAATTGTTGAATGGAGACATGTGGGAGAATCTTAATTTACCACGTAGGATGAATAATGTGCGGCCAAGTCCGAATAATTATAAATACATAACTATTATGCACAAACAACCATTTTAAGAGAGATTATATTCAAATCCCAAGCGACCCACTACCTAAAACGCTTACTTATCTATCTATCTATTGTATCATTTAATTATTACACACTTAAACTATCCAACATCAAAGAATAAATATGCAACCGGTCCATTGAGAAAGTTAGACAAAATAAATTTGACTAGTGCCCAACTGTTGATCGACCTTTCGACCAGCAGTTTCAAATATACTCAACCATTCGACATCACAACTGTCAGCTAGAATTAATTGTAAACCAGAAAATCTCTAAAATGAACATCTTTAATTATACTTTGCTGTAATTACTATAGTACTCTACTCTTATCATCTTTTCCTATATATGGCTTTCTGTTGTCTTTATGTTGGACCAGCTGTACATTGTTATCTACAGGATTGGTGTAAGAAGGTCATTTTGGTAATTTGACATGGAATTTATATATATATATAACTTTTAGTCTGAATGCAGCTTGAGTTGGCCTAAGACATTTAAGAAAAGGTTGTCTGATTCTTCTAGTTAATTAAATTTATTTTCTGAAATGGAATACATGTCAGAATCAATTCTTAATTAGTTGGTACGAGGATGCCTTCATTTAAATGCAAATTCCTTAGCACAATGTACCTTTTTTTTTAATTTAATTTTCCTCAGCACAATGTACTAATAATGATTACTGGATTAATTAATGAAAGCATTGCCCCCACACGTTATTTTTTTGCCCCAATAGGGGGCATATTTTCTACATCTGCCGCCATTAGCATATGATAATGTACATTAATAAGTACTCTCTAAGGTTTCTTTAGTCAAAGTGCATAACCTGTTAATTTAATATATTCTGGTCTTCCACTATGATATATAGGAGAAAACCTTTGAAAGTAACAAATTTGGTGGAGTAGACAAACCTATCACATTCGAATTCTCAATTCCAATTAGGGTACGAACAAGTCAACCTGATCACTCATGAGTTTTGTGAAATTTTTATTTTAAATCGATTTTGAGCTTTCTGTGTTTAGATTCGAATTGGTACATAATTTTAATATACATTTATTTTATAAAATATACATAATATATTACTAACACCACTTTCATACTTATTATGATTTGTGATTTTTGTAAATTTGTTTATGATATTAATTTATAATGTTCATGATGGATTAATATAATTTTGAAAGTTTGGCTATTAAATTTTTATTATTTTATAAAGATAAAAATTTTGAACCTCAACTTGAGCTTGATTTTGAACTTGCAGTAGCTATGTTTGGAAGTGGGGGTCATATATATGAATTCAATTTGCATTTTTTCTTGCAGAAATTTCATAGGGACCTCCCTCCAACCCCGGTCTTTGCATTTGGTACATCAAGGGAAGCTGCATCAGTCCCAGGTCCTACAATAGAAGCCCTCCATGGAATTGACACTTATGTGAAATGGACAAATTATCTTCCATCAAAGCACATATTGCCATGGGATCCCACCATTCCAACAGCCATCCCTCGCACAGGAAAGGGCATTCCCACGGTGGTGCACCTTCACGGTGGCATCGACGAGCCAGAGAGCGATGGACATGCGACCGCATGGTTCACATCAGGGTTCAACGAGAGAGGCCCCTCTTGGACAAGGGAAACTTATCATTACCACAATTTTCAGCATCCTGGGACACTATGGTACCATGATCATGCAATGGGATTGACTAGAGTCAACCTTTTGGCTGGCTTAATTGGATCCTACATAGTCCGACATCCACGTGTCGAGCTCCCACTTGGCCTCCCATACGACGAAGAATTCGACCGTCCATTGTTCGTTTTTGATCGCAGCTTCCGGACTGATGGTTCGATATACATGAATTCTACAGGTAATAATCCCTCGATTCATCCACAATGGCAGCCTGAGTATTTCGGTGATGCAATCGTAGTAAATGGAAAGGTCTGGCCCCATATGATCGTAAGGCGGAGGAAATACAGGTTCAGAATTATCAACGCCAGCAACGCAAGATTTTTCAAATTCTACTTTGACAATGGTTTGGGATTTATCCATGTGGGATCAGACTCAGCGTATAATGAGAAACCTGTTATGATCAAAGATTTTCTGTTAGCGCCATCTGAGATTGCTGATGTGATCATCGACTTCTCACAGTCGAATTCTGATTCAGCTATTTTGTCCAATGATGCACCATATCCCTACCCTACTGGAGATACTGTCAATGAAGCCAATAGCAAAGTCATGAAATTCATCATAAAGACAGGGCACGAGATGGACACATCGAAAATTCCGACTAAATTGATCAAATATCCATCTCCAAATTTGTCGATTGTATCAAATAGTAGGTACATTGCTTTCTATGAGTACACAAGCAGCACCGGCGAGCCTACACATTTATATATCAACGGGAAGCCTTATGAAGCTCCAGCGACAGAGACGCCTAAGGTGGGCGCAACGGAGGTTTGGTATGTGATCAATCTGACGGGGGATAATCATCCGCTGCACATCCATTTGGGACTTTTTGTTGCATTGGATCAAACGGAGTTGGTGGACGCGGATAATTTCACAGTATGCATGAGGAAATTCAACGACGCCATCAAATGCCAAGTCGACAAGTACGCACGTGGCAAGAAGATAGAGGTGCCTGCCCATGAGAAGGGATGGAAGAATGTGTACAAGATGATGCCGGGATACGTGACGAAAATACTGGTGAGGTTTTCGTATATTCACTCGAATGATTCGTATCCTTTTGATGCAACTGCAGATCCTGGTTACGTCTACCATTGCCATGTGAGTGCTGTTTTTTCTAACTTTAGTTCTGGATTCTCAAAAGTTCGAGAAAAAATTCAAGAATCTTGAATAGTTTGTTGTTTTACTAAATTTTGCAGATTCTTGATCATGAGGATAATGTTATGATGAGACCCTTGAAGCTTACCAATTGAAGGTGCGTGGAGGCGAGTTTGTAGCTTGGTCACCGGACACTCGTTTACGTTTGTATAATATTTGTAACTTAAATCTGTTATGAATAATTATGTGGTATGTGTCATAAGTGTAAGAAAATAATTCTGTGATCATAATAAATGTGTGTAAATCTATAAAATTAGAAGGCATAAAATAATAAATCAAATTATAGTTTGTCGGTTTAAATCTTTTATTTCATTTTATAAACGTATGATATGTGTATTAAATATTCTTTTATAAAAATAATTTACTGAAAATCAGACATACTTGATATAAATATAACAAGTTGAAATAAAAAATAAAATAGATGATCCAAAATGATTGCCTGCTAGCTAACTTTATTTCAACAAGAGCATGCTATTTCAACAAGAACATTTGAAGGAACGCCAAAGTGCAGTCGATTCTTTAATTGAAGGAACGTTTGCTTTGTATCCTGTATATGCGTACGCGCGCGCACATATATATACATTAAACACGTGCCCAGCACGTGCACACCGTGAACTAGACTCAAATAGGACTTTATTAGTGGGCTGACCCAACAAAATGGCCCATTTGATTGTCCAAACATTTGCCAATTGGATATTAGTCCAACTTGGATTTAGCCCAAAGGGTAACATTGGCTGCTTGTGCAAAACTACCTCAATCATGACTCATACTAAATAACATTCTTTTCAGTGAATTGAGGATGTTTCGGCCTAATCCCAATTTATGGATTTGACCCAAAACTGTTACGATTAGAAGTTCTAAAACTTCAAAATTCAAACTAATATTTTTTTTAAATTTAAATTTGTAATCTTTCTACTAATTTTATGAAATTTCTATTAATATTTGTAACATCTCTCACATTATTTGGTTTTATTTTTTCAGGTTACATATTTTATCCTAAGCACTATAAACAAGTGCTCTAAGATATATATATATATATATATATGCAATTTTTACTTCTTTTATTTTCTCTTGCATTCTAAGCATTCCTTATATTTAAAAGATTTGTTTTATATGTTACTTACAAATCAAGAAAGTTTTGTTCATCAATATTCTTGTGATGGTGCTCACAATAGAAAACATCAATTATGACCTCCTAGATTTTTATCTTACAGTGATGGTAAGCTGATGGTATTTGTATGAAGAAGATCAGACAACTAACGCGATTGATTTTAAGACAATGTCAAATGCCAAGACTCTTACACACCAATCGCTCAATTAATTTTCTTAGTTAATTTTTTTTATAATTGTAAAATGATATGCATTCATATAACTTAATTTGCATAATTTTATTAAATTTTCACAACATTAACAAAATTCGATTCATTTTATTAGCTAATACTTTCGATGTACAGAGTGATATCACTGAATCACGTAAAATAAAATATAAAAGTCCATTATTTTAATACTTTTAGATATAACTTTAAATAAAATATTATACTATTTAACAACAGATTGAGAAATATAGATCAAAAGTACAATTAAACTAAAATTTCATTAGAAGGCAAACAATGCATTGTGGAGCCGGCAAACCGACTAGCTCTGGCCACTCAGTTTTATACCCTGCACAAATGTTAAAAATAAAAAAAATTAAATTCATATATGTTATTCGATTTATACTATAAAACTTGAAGCACATATATTGAATGTGTCAATCAGCTAATTGTTCAATTATATCGCACTCACTGTTGTATGTGTGAAATTCGAAATTTAAATTCTAACGAATTTTTAATATGTTGATATATATAAAAATAAATATGCATATTTGAATATATAGA
>JACGDI010005596.1:86796-156973 GCA_014898725.1 Jacaranda copaia
ATATATTGTGAAAATCTTGAGACCCCTTTTCTTGTAATTATAGAGGGAACTACTTTCCCAAATAAATCTACAATTCATAATCCATTGAAGCAATGATAACATAATGGTTGTAATTAGGAGACTTATTTTGGTAAGAAGTGAGTCAATTTGCCAAATATCTTCGTAATTCTTGATTTAATATGTTGTTGTAACTCATGAAAAATTATATAGCGATTGGAAAATTTTGTGGGATTGGTTACATAGGAGTGATAAAATACTTCACCAATATCCAATCTAGCTAGGTTTACGAATTTATTTACCTTTAATTACTAGCTGTATGGTCGAGTCTAATTAATTATATGAAAAATAATAATTGTACTTGTTTTGTAATTAATTATTTTTTTTGAATATATGTCAATATTACTATCCAATCACTGTTGAATATCATGAGATATCTTAATTTAATATCGTTTCTTTTTTCCTTTTAGTTCTTTTTAAGTATTTCTTGATTATTTTTATATTGAGACTAAAATGATTGCAACACACTACAAAAAAGATAAGTTGGTGATAAAATAATGAGTGATAATACAAAAATTTTCACTAATTATATTAGTATGTGACAAATATTTTGTTTTGTCACTTTAATAATTTTTACAAATAAATAGTGACCAAAATAGCATTTAAGGTGTCACCACTGACAATTAGTGGTACCACTATATGGTGACAACCTAGTGAAAGTGAAAATCTTGTCACAAATTATAGTGATAATTTTTGTTGTCACTATAGGAGTGTTACTAATTGTCAATAATTATAATTTAATACAATGAGCCATATTGTGACAAAATAAAAATTATTTTCACCTAAATAAATATTACTAATGACAAAATAAAAGCTATTATCATTTAATATACATCGTTAATGACAATTTTTATATTCACTTATTATTTTTTTCGTTAATGTAATATTTTTTTATAGTGACACTTGGATATTTTTCGAAGGCAACAACTCCATGAAAAAAACAAATTTAAAAAGCAATTAATTTCAAATTTGTATTAAAGTTATTTTGTTAAAGAAAAAGATAAAGATCATAAATTTTGTAAGACTTCACCATAAATTACATTTTTTCTCACTTTGTTCAAGTTAATTTCCTGATTTTGTTTCACATTATTTGGACTATATAGAGAATGTGTGAACCACAGAGTCAAAGTCAAGATATGTTGTCGATTGAGGGGAAATTTTGTCAAATGTAATCCTTTGCCAAAATTGTCAAAATTTTAGAAATTGATAGGTAAAATAACAGTAGTGTGTGTCATTTACTTGCTCCCCTAATGGACTGTAATGCATCCACGTCATTGATGCCAAGAGAATTGTTCCTTTGCGTAAACCTTATCTTCTATTGTACTATGATTTTTGGACGAAATAATGTTGCCACAAGTCTTACCACAAGTTGTAGATTAGACTAGCAATTAGACAAATAGCAAGGAAAATTGGCATATATTAATTACGAAAATATGCACGTTATTTTAATTTTGAACTTGAAAACAAACAGTAGTGAAATTCTTAAAAGAATTAGCATTTCTAAAGCTTTTATTACTGTTAAACAAAAAGATAATAGATTTATAAATTCATATATGATAAGAACAGTGAGTTCATATTATCGATAATACCACATATTCTTGTTTTATCTAATAATATTATGTATATTATATATATTGTATTTGATTTTTTATTAAAAGCCCAACTAATTTTATATTTTGAACATCTAATTTAAAATTCCAAAGAGCAATATATAAATTTATTGTCTTAGTATATTTTGTCAAAAGAGTGAGAATATGCAACTCAACCATGAAGAGCAATTATGAAACTAAGATTTTTCATGCAAAACTCTTACAATAGAATGAAATAAATGTAAACCATTGACCCTATTAAAATTAATTTAATTACAGGTTAGAAAAAGAAAAGAAGAATAATAAAAAAGAGAGAGATCTAGAAGTCAAGAAATGGATAAAAATATTAATTCCTGAAAATTTAATTTGATGCCTGGTCTAAAATTCTCCCCCTACTTTTTGTTTAGGGAAGTCATGGCTTTTAGCGGAGACATCGAAGCCCACGTCGCCAGTCAATGCAAACGAAGTCTTTTTGCCATTTGGGAAACTTTTGTCGAATCAAGATCAATAATATAATAAGTAAATTGAATAATTTAAGAAAAATAATTAAAAGTTACTTAAATGTCTTTCTTTCATGAATTTTTCTCCCTAATTCATATATATAGTTCTATGTTTCGAAAAAATTAAAATTTTTAAGCACAATAATTGACTCGAGTACTAGTTTAACCTAAAATTTTGCTATTTCAACAAAGTACTTCAATCAGAATAATTAATAATACAAATAAATATGCTGATATTGAAGTTATATGGTGTAAAGTGGCTAGTGGACCGAATGAACTCTAAGTGTGCGTATGTATTAATTACTAAAAAAATTGAAGAAGAATTTAGGTGCATGTTAATTAAAATAAAATATTAATTATGCTATCCATTTTCACACGGATTATTATATTATTACATAATTAATTTGGAAAAGGATTTGCACTTGTGTTCCTTTCGTTGTCACAACCTCATATTTTTCTCATAGACTATGAATGTAGAATCCACTTTTCGTTCACACACACACACACACTACTTTTTTATTATCTTTCTCTCTTACATGTGAAGCATCGCCACACCTTCTTACAGTTTCTTGTTGTATTCTACTCTCTCTGTCTTCTTCTATATAAGAACACAAACATATACATACATAAAATAGCCTGTACTTTCCTTCTACACCATTGAAAGAAATGGTGGGAATGGAGAAATTCTTGCTTTTTGAGTTCATTTTCTTGGTTTTCTCTGTGAAACTTGCATGGGGAGAAGATGGGCTTATCAGCCTATCCAAGCTGGAGATGTTTGTGGATGAACTCCCAGACATGCCCAGAATCAGAGCTTACGATGTTGTCAATGGTGTTCCTGTTACAAAGTCACTTCGTATTGGCATGTTTCACAAGAAATGGGTAAGTATTTTTGCTTTTTCTTCTTTCTTTTCTTGTTTATATTTGTTTGTCCTTACATAAATTCCTTGCTTATAATTAAGGGTTTTCGATTTTAGAACTTTAAAGAAATCCATGTGGTTCCTACATTGATTAGCTGATATGAAGATAAATTATGGTCCGAACTCAAATTTTTCATAATTTTTAGAGTTAAACTATATCACTCCCAGTGACTCGACAGATCAGCATTTTAATATAATTATACTTTCAATATCGTGAATAGAGGCAATGCCTTGTTTGTGCTGGACTTTTCTATTGACCCTCACTTTCTAATGTTTCATTTCTATTAGTAGAGCCCACATTGAGATGAATTTTGATGCTTAAAAAGAGTGTGTAAACGCTCACTTTCTCAACAAATAAAGTTAATCTTTCCAATCTTTTTTTCATATCTTTTTTGGCCAACCAGTTTTCTTGAATTATGATCAATTTCTCAACATTGCAAATTTTCCTTCTGCTGTTTGACTATCTGCTTCTGTCTAACTAGATATAGAGGTACCTTTATTACAAAAGATTCCAGCTAGAATTGATTGTCAACCAGAAGAAAAATTCCTGGAATGTACAACTTTAATTACTTTGCTGAAATTACTTAATATTCTTCTCACCTTTTCCTATGGCTTTCTGTTGTCTTTATCTGAACCAGTAAACCAGCTTTACATTGTAATCCACAGTATTATTGGTGTGGGGGGTCAATTTGGTAATTTTAAGTGGAATTATATATATATATATTAATCTGAATGCAGTCTGAGTTGTCCTAAAACAACTGAGAAAATGTTGTCTGATTCTTCTAGTTAAACTCCCCATTCAAAAGTATGCTCACTACCAACTTATATAAATTTAAATGTCTTCTGCATTGGATTACATGTCAGCATCACTAATTCTTAGTTTGTAGGAAGATGCTTTAATATTTCAAATGCGATTTCCTTTAGCACAATGCACTTAATGATTACTGGATTAATCAGTGAAGCATTGGCCCCACACATTATTTTTATGCCACAATATTATATGGTGGGCATATTTTTCTAAATCCATAGCATTATGAGAATATGCATTAGCAAATATAGTGACAAATTTGGTAGAGCAGACTAAGGCCCATGATATTCGATTACTGAAGGAAAAGAATAAAAGCAAGAAACAATTTTGCTGACAATTACATATTTTTTATTTCATCATAGAATCCTCCAAGTATTTTTGATTTTGCATTAAATTTATTTTTGTTCATTTTTTTGGGATTGTGAATAAAGAAGAAAGAAAAGGCTCGTTACATTCATATAAAAAAGTTGAGAGAAATTACTCTAAATAATTAAGTGTGTGAGCCAAATGAATCAAAAGATTCGTGTTGGGTTCAGAAAGGAATTATGAAAGTTTTGAAATAAGTGAAAGATAAATCTACTTTCAATAACTGATTAGGCATAGAAATTAGCCGAGTTGGCTTGCGAATATTGCAAGCTAAATTCGAATTAGTTTGAGTTGAGTTCAATTTTTATGTTATGTCGATTTTGAATCGTCTCTATTTGGATTTGAGCCAACAAATTGATGTATAATTTTAATATATATATATATATATATATATTTATCTTATCAATATATATCATATTTTATTAGTATAATATATAAACTTATAATGGTTTATAACACTTATGGATGATGAATTATTGAATATTATAATTTATAAATTTTGCTTACTAAATTATTTTCTATTTTATTAAATTAAAAATTTTGAGTTTGAGTTCGAATTCCTTGAGTTTTAGCTTGTGGTGGCTCAATGTTCACTTGAAAAATCAAATTAGTTGAAACAAATTCAAATTTAAAAAATTAGGATAGCTAGTCATATTTTGAGCTAGTTTTAGAGCCTAACACACACACACACACACACACACACATATATATATTTCAAGTTTGAAGTTTGAGATTGAGATTTTTTTTCAAAGTTTGGATCAACTCAACTTGACTCAAATTCAATTCAATTATATCCCCAATTTTAATTAACTGATGTTTTATTGTAAAATTCTCGTTATGTAAAGTTTATTATATATATATATATATATGAAGTACAGGAAGATACAATAAATGAAAATAAAAGATTTTAAATGACTGATTCTCTAGTATTTGACTAACTACAGGGATCCTTTTCAAACATGTACTAATTTTCTCGCACCAATTTTTCTTTCTGAACCATATTCATCCACATGGTTTGTACTCTGGAAGTGGGATCATACACAATTAAGGTTGGTTGTTTCCTTGCAGAAATTTCATAGAGACCTCCCTCCAACCCCAGTCTTTGCATATGGTACTTCAAGGGAAGCTGCATCTGTCCCAGGTCCTACAATAGACGCCCTCCATGGAATTGACACTCATGTAAAGTGGACAAATCATCTCCCATCAAAGCACATATTGCCATGGGACCCTACAATTCCAACAGCCACACCACAAAGTAAAAAGGGCATTCCCACAGTGGTGCACCTCCACGGGGGAATTGACGAACCGGAGAGCGACGGCCACTCGACCGCATGGTTCACATCAGGGTTCAAAGAGAGAGGCCCCTCTTGGACGAAGAAAACTTATCATTACCACAATTTTCAGCATCCTGGGACACTATGGTACCATGATCATGCAATGGGATTGACTAGAGTCAACCTTTTGGCTGGCTTAGTTGGAGCCTACATAATCCGACATCCACGTGTCGAGCTCCCACTTGACCTCCCGTACGATGAAGAATTCGATCGTCCATTGGTCGTTTTTGATCGTAGCTTCCAGACAGATGGTTCGATATTCATGAATTCTACTGGTAATAATCCCTCAATCCATCCTCAATGGCAGCCGGAGTATTTTGGCGATGCGATCATAGTCAACGGAAAGGCATGGCCCCACATGATTGTACGGCGGAGGAAATACAGGTTTAGAATCATCAATGCTAGCAATGCAAGATTTTTCAAATTCTACTTCAGCAATGGTTTGAGATTTATCCATGTGGGTTCAGACTCAGCGTATAATGAGAAGCCGGTGATGATCAAAGAGATCCTATTAGCCCCATCTGAGATTGCTGATGTGATCGTCGACTTCTCAAAGTCCAACTCTGATTCGATTATTTTGTCTAATGATGCACCGTATCCCTACCCTTCTGGAGATCCCGTCAATGAGGCAAATAGCAAAGTCATGAAGTTTGTCATAGAAGCAGGGCACGAGTTAGACAGTTCAAAAATTCCATCTAAGTTGATCAAATATCCATCTCCAAATTTGTCAATTGTATCAAATAGAAGGTACATTGCTCTCTATGAGTACACAAGCAACATTGACGAGCCTACACATTTATATATCAATGGAAAGCCTTACGAAGCTCCAGCGACAGAGACGCCTAAGGTGGGAACGACTGAGATTTGGGAAGTGATCAATCTGACGGAGGATAATCATCCGCTGCACATCCATTTGGGACTTTTTGTTGCATTGGATCAGACAGAGTTGGTGGATGTGGATAAGTTCAAAGAGTGCATGATGAAAATCAACAATGCGATCAAATGCCAAGTGGACAAGTATGCACATGGCAAGAAGGTAGAGGTGCCTGCCCACGAGAAGGGATGGAAGAATGTGTACAAGATGATGCCTGGATATGTGACGAAAATACTAGTCAAATTTTCATATATTCACTCAAATGATTCATATCCCTTTGATGCAACCGCAGATCCTGGTTATGTCTACCATTGCCATGTAAGTGATTCTTACCTTAAATTATGCATTCGCATCTAAGATTTGGACAAGAGAAGGATCGGACAATGATTTGAGAAATCAAGAATCTTGAATAGTTTCTTGTTTTACTAAACTTACAGATTCTGGATCATGAGGATAATGTTATGATGAGACCCTTGAAATTTATCAACTGATGGGCCGTGGAGGTGAGTATGAGACATGGTAACTGTTTGTATTGGTTGAGTATGCATTATGCCTTAAATCCCTCCCTAAAGAGAAATCCTTTTGATGCAGGAGGAACCGAATTCTTGAAATAGCTTCATCAGATTGATGACATAGTGGAATAAGAGGAAACAAACGGCAAGAAAATGTTAATATAGACTGTATTTGCATGATGCATGTAACAAATATAGATTTGCATAGATAGTCCTCAAACTAAGAACTTTTTTTTTTTTAATGTCAACTTTTATATATTAAATATTAAATTTTACACCTCATGCCTAAGTTATTTACTATTCCTTTTTTTTTCTTTTATTTGTATATGAACTCATGTAATAGTTCATTAGGGTTTGAATCTCAAACCTTATACACACAAGTGTGAGAGTGACTGTCATTGGGTCAATTTCACCTGGCAAAATAAAAAACACTCACACGTATACTTAGGGTATGAACCACAAATCTCATATATATATATATATATATATATACATATATAAGTGTAGAAGTGATATAATTTAACTAATTGACCATCGAACCAAAAAAAGAGAAATACACATACACTTAGGGCCCATTTGTTTTTGTTTTCTGAACCCATTTTCATTTTCTGTTGAAAATGAAAATCAAAAACCATCAACTTTTCCTCCATTTTCTCAAATAGTTTGCATTCTCAAAATATTCTTCCAAACAAACTCTTACACTCTTTCTCCGTTTTCACTTTTCATTTTCTTCCACTCACATTTGCAAAATTTTTAATACAAACCAAAAAATAAAACAAATTCAAACGACTTGTTAGATTTATTCGGGCTTTGAACCCCCTAAGGCCCTAACATCTCACATTTGCCACTCACCAATTGATCAATTTGCACTCCCAAAACTGGTGGAGTAAATGCGATTTAAGAACTTTGAACTCGATAATAATTATTCTTGCCAAAAATTGTTAGTAGGGGAGATTGTATTAATAGTGGGATTGGTGGAGATTAAAAAATGTATTGTTATGTTTGATACTAGAAATTATATATGAATTAGGTGCAATATCAATATTGCACAATCTCACATTTATGTTTGATACCCAGCACTATCACATAGTGAACCAAATTGCCTATCAATCAAATTTTAGAATTTGGCCCATTAGCTGTCGACTCAAACAGAAAACAATATTCCTTTGTCTTGCACTGCAACTCACCAGTTGGAGGGCTCAATGGAAATTTCATATGTTCGACAGGTGCTGCAGTGGGCTTGCTACTAAATGTGGGCTGGCCCGTCAAAATAGTAGCACAAATCAAACAAACTATTAAATAAGATTCAAGCTGCATTGGCCCTATTAGCACAAATCAAACGGGGCTTAATAATTTAATTTTGAAGATTGTGCAGAACCAAATGGTAATTATGGCGGTACATAGCGTCAATATGGAGAAACAAGTTGGGCTTCCCGTTGAGACTAATTTTGTCACCGTGACCCATCTGCAGGTCCCAAAGCCCATTTTAGTAAAAAATGAGGCACTCTTTAATCATGTTAGAATTCAACCCGATATCTTATATAGGCCCCCTCCCAACCTTTTGGATTATATAAAAATATTATATTTATATAGTAAATTTATATCATATTTAAATTTTAAATAATTTTTAATTATATATTAGTCTAAAAGTTAAATATTTGAATACTAAACCCTATTTCATATTATATTAATTTATAAATAAACTATTATACATTATTATATTTGATATTTTGCCAATATCTCTCATATTTTTTTATGCTAAAAACTCAATATTAATAGCATAATATAAACGTTAATATATATTAGGCCAATATAATATATAAATTCTATTTTAAAATATTTATTAATATTATATATAAGAGTGTTAATTTAATAAAAAAATTATTAAAGTTCATATTCGAATTTTTAACAGATCGAATTGCTTAATCCGTATTTAATCCACATATTTCACGTTATGAATATTTATAATCGAATCTTATTCATCAAATATTTTAATCGAATAAAAATTATAAAATTCGAATTGATTGCATATCAGATTTTAATTAAAATTCGATCAATTAAGAGCCCTACTTTATTTTATTTTCTTAATAACTTTTTGCATAAAACTTAAAATAATCTCCTTTCTTATAAACATTATGTTCGATAATTTTAATATGTAGATTGATGTAACTAAATATTGTTCCTAAGTAAAGTTGTTGACAATTGCTCCGAAGACTGACCGACTTTAGATTTGTCAATCACGTAACTTCGTAATAATTCTTTTCAGTATAGATAAATTTCAAGGAAATTCACGGGACACGGCTGAATTGCACTTGCCTTGACACGGTCGTCACGGCAGAAAAGAATAAGCTGTCCAAAGTCCAATGTAGCAAAAGACACGTCAGATTGAATGAATCTGCTAATAATTTACGCCGAGAATTAAGAAAATAAATATATCACAAGTCCAATGTTAATCATTTTAAAAAACTGTGATATCTCCTATATATATTTTTTTTAACAAATTTAATGTTAAAAAATGAATATTTAGCCTAACTTAATTTTAAAAATTAGCCCAAGAGGTGAAGATTATCTAAAATTATATATAGATACTATAATTTACTTTTATTTCATTGATGTAGGATACTAATATAGCTTGAGCATGCCCAAAAATAAAAATTTGGAGCTTGGAATAACATAAAATGGGTAGCCCAACAATACTGGATAACCCAACATCATGAATGAGTAACTCTGATACCATGTTAAAGAATGGACTTTAACCCCAATTCAATCCCAAAAGCTAGCCCAAGAATGAGAATTGCCCAAAATCATATATAGATATCACAACTTATTTATTTTATCGATGTGAAACATTAACACACCCACACACGCTATAAATGAACATATGAAACATGGAATAACATAAAATAAATGGCACAATAATATTGGATAACCTAACATTAAGAATGAGAAGCTCTAATATTATGTTTTAAAGAATGAACTTTAGGCCTAACTCAATCCCAAAAGTTAACCCAAAATGTGAGGATTGCCCAAGACAATATATAAATATCACAACTTATTTATTTTATAGATGTATAACACTAACATCTAAACTGATGATCACATCATACCACATCAAATTTTGATCTACTAATAACATTCTTTAATTGTAAAAATACATCATTAAATATGAAATGACAAAGTACAAATTATATTATTAAAATATAATAGAAAAAAATTTTAATGTAAAGGTAATTATATCCTGTATTTATACAAATTATATTAATTGATAACTAATATTTTATATTACTTAATTGTATATTATTCAAATTATATTATTGTTCATCTACAAAGTATAAAAAATTGAGTCTCTTATTATTTATTAATCACTAATTTTTATATATATGGTAATAAAAATTTATGCATATACATACGATATTTCACTGACATTTTGGGTTCTCTATTTTATTTTTTATTTTAATCCACTGTATTTATGTAAGATGTATTTGATTGTCCATCAATTATTCTCCATCCAAGTAATATTTTTTCATTAAAACATTAAGATTTGGAACTTATGAAATTAATCAATTATAGACAAATTAATATTATTATCTCCGACCTCATTAAATTTGGTCATACAACGTAATTAACACGTCCACCGAATGAAACTCCAATGCCCCCACAAATTAGTGGAAATGAGTTGTGTAGGAAAGAGCTGGCAATTCGAGTTGCAGCGTAAGAAAGCTGCAGGAAATATGGGCATTTTGCATGAAAAAAGGAACAACTCGTACGCGTCTCAGATTTGGATTCAACAATATGCATCCTCATGCAGAACTATATGCTATGAAAATAATTTCTCGTAGATAGAAAATACCTTCTTTATGCAAAAATAAATAAATAAAAATATGAGAGTAATGCGCCGTAAATGCCTATTTTTGTTGCTGCAAAAATAGATCAGTTTCAAAATGATGTTTCATCTCGTATTCCAAATACACATTCTAATGGAAGTATATAAAATACCTTCTTTATATAGGTTAAATAAATAAAAATATGAGAGTAATGCGTCATAAATGTCTATATATTTTCGTTGCTGCAAAAATATACTGGTTTCAAAATGATGTTTCATCTTGTATTCTGAATACACATTCTAATGTAAGTGTATATATTATAGAAAAATATTTCATTCATTTTACGTATATTTTTAGTGAGAGAAATGAGATAAAACATCTAATCTATGAATAGGGGATTCAAACGGCTATAGAATAATCATTCCGAATTTATTATTTTAATTTAATATCTTATATTATATTTTATTTCGAACATGCAAGTCAAATATATATAAAAGAAACATACTTTTATATTTTATCACATTTATAAAATAAAATTCAAAATGAAAGATGAGGAATGCATTATTTCCACCAAAGAGAGCCCATTGGTTTACACTTTCCACCGAGGATTGACTTTGTAAGCATACCACTTAATCATTTATCACCCAAACAAAAAAACAAAATAAGAAGAAACAGAAAAAAACAAAATCAAATGAATGAATAATTGCCACTTGAGAAATATAAAAATAATAAATATCACTTGTAGCAACGGAGACTATGGCTTTGTTTGGTTATGTTTCCTAGTAACAACATTAATTTGGAAAAATATAATTAAATATATTCTTATTTTTCCTCCAAAATATATATTCTTCAATATATACATAGATATATATAATATATCTATTAATATATTTTATTATTATTCTAACATTAAAAAAATAATTCAATTTCATTTTCACTCTAAAAACCCAACAAAAAAATATTGTTTGACTATTACAGTAAAAAATATCTTTTCCAAAATATAAATAAATATGTTAAAAAATAACTTTCACATTTTTCAATAATTTATTCCCATAAAACACATAATAAATATATAATAAAATCAAACAAAAAAAGATAACCAAACACTACCCCTATATCTCTGCAACCTGTGCACACTCCCATTCACAATGTTCTGCTTCCAACTGTATTCTTTTGTTTGTTTTCTACCCAGCACATGCCACTTTTCCTTACTTGGCCATGGAATCCAGCCTTTTTCTTCCTTTCTCACCCCTTTTCTTTCTTTCTTTTTTTCTTTTTTCCCCTCTCTCCATAAAGCAAAAATAATTTTTTCCCTGTTTTATTTTTTCCAGCTTTTCTTTACTTTTATGGCTAATTCAAGTTTAAATTCAAACTTCAATCGTATTAGTGTAAGGATAATATCATTTAATTAGTAATAACTGATAAGGTCAGAAGATTAAATAAATATTTTTTGACTATTACTTTGGTAGTGTTTGGATATGTTTTTTTATTTAATTTTATTATATATTTATTGTGTGTGTTTTTGAAAGAATACATATTGAAAGAATTATGAGAGAATGTGAAATGAAGATTGGAGAAAGTGATTGATGTTTGGTTATATTTTTGGAAATAATTAAAAAATAAATTTTGAAAGTTTTGATATGTTTGATTATGTTTTGAATGAAATATTTTATATTATAGATGTCAAATCAAGGCTTTTATGTTGGTGTTCAAGGGTGAAATTTGAGTTTAACAATTTTTTTAAATGTAATAAAAATAATAAAATATGTTGTGTGTATATGTATATATATAGTGGGATAAAAACATGAAGAGGGCATTTGTGATATTAGCCAAACAAGAGAGGGCCATTTCGATGTTTAAAATAGTAAAATTTAAAAAAAAATCTCTGCCATGTTTGGGAATGTTTCCTAGAACGTCGTTCTGAGAAAATATTTCCAAACAAAGTGTTTATTGTAATTTCTCTTGTATATTCCGAAATTAGTGTGTATCAGTTTCACCCATATCTTATACGATTTTGTAGAACATTTTTTGTATTTTTGAAGTATAATTTGTACGTTTTCTACAAGTAACTCATTGATTTTTGTACTATATTTAAGAAGTAATTAGCATCCACCCTAATGATGAAGTAACAATAAATTCTGGCATAGAATATGCCAGACTATCTCAACTAATTATATGCAATTTCAAGGCTGAATGAAACTTTACCTGTCATTTGTTGCCAACATAAAATCATATTGAAGTTGAACTTTTGCCAAAAGGTTGGTACTTGTACATAAACAATATTTTTCATTATTAAATTTAATTAAATAAAACTACACAACACTTTTCCCCCTCTCTCTTGTTTAATTTCTTTAATCGAAAATCTCCCCATTTAGTGGTAGATATTGGAAAGGAAAAAGTATAAAAATATATTAAGGGAATGTTTGGTTATATTTTTTTATGTGATTTTATTATGTATTTTGGGATAATGAATTATTAGAGAATATGAAAATTATGTTTAAGTCTGTTTATTTATATTTTGAGGAGATATTTTTTAGCGTAACAGTCAAATTAATATTTTTTTGTTATGTTTTTTAACAAAGCATTCCCTAAATTTTTCCAAAATTGGCCTATTATCATTTCCTTACGTTAAGAAACAACATGAGGAAATTAAATCTTTTTTTGTTTTTCTATAATGATAATGTTGATTAAAAGAAAACTTGCCAACTGTGAAACATCCCACCTTATAAGCCCACATTTCGTTGTCCCCATTGCAACAATGTCGACTGCATTGTGGTTGTAAGAAACGCACACAGAAACGCCGTTCCCACTCTTTCCGCTCAAATGGCCGGTGAGGATACCACGGCGACGGGCGGAGGCGTCACCAGTGCGCCCCTCCGCCTTGTCTGCGACGTCGTTCGGATCTCCGGTGCCGGGTTCTCTGGGTTTTTTAAGAAAGACTGTACGGACTTGGCGAGAAGAGTCTCACTTTTAGCCCATTTGCTTGAAGAGATCAGGGACTCCAATAAAATTCAAGTAAATTGTGAAGTGGGCTCTTCTTCTTTCTCTGGTTCTTGCTTTGCTGATCTAACTCTAGCTCTTCAGGCTGCAAAAAGACTTGTTTTTGCTGCTAACAACTTCGACAATTCCAAGTTTTCTTCTGTAAGTATGTTAATGCAAAATTTCATTTTTTTAATTCTTTTTTTTTTTATTGATTTTAAGTTAATTGAGTTTATCTCTGTATCTCGGTTAAATTTCTTGTAATGTGTGTTGAATTTTGTGGATGAACTTGGATAGCATTTTGGTGCTTTGTGAGCTGGATTGATTCTTAATTGAATCGTCAGAGTGGGTTTGGTGTTGACCTTTTGGTTTGACTCTATGATCAATATTGTTGATATGCTGTAGTATGCTATTTCTTTCCGCCGCTTTGATCTGATCTGGAATTTTGGAATTGTTGATCGTATGTGAAATTGTCTTAATGTTTGATGGGTGCCTGAGCTGCTGCATTGCCGCCTCTAGTTGATTTTTTTTTTTTTTTTTGTCTTGAAAATAAAATTGATATTTTTTTGTTTTGTGGAACTGATTTGAGATCTCTCTTTGTGTGCAAATGTGTGTGTGCGTCCGGAGGGATGATTTTCAGATGGAAATTTGTTTGAGGATATGTGGTTACAAAAATTGAACAATATTACTGAGCTTTAAGATAATTCTAGCATATTTAATGAAAAATTGAACAATATTATCATATGAAATTAACATTATTAGGTTTCCATCACCGGTGTCCTAAATGAAAAGATAACATATATAACTGTGAAATAATTGATTTCAACTAAGTTGATGTGGACATGTGTTTGGATGCAATGGCTGCCTAATCTTTTAAGAGGATAAACATGCACTTGTTTGGTACATTTAAATGCTGGTTATCTCCAGATTTGTGTGAATCCATCCGTTATATCTCTGGCTAGTAGGCAAAGTTTGGTTGGTGTACATGCACCCGGTTTGATTATCTTCCACCACTGATGCAGTTCATGTAGCTACAACCCTCACAAAATATTGTCATTGACCACGTCTTGTTAATGAATGAACAGAGTGTTTTCTTTCGGAACTCAAATTTTTTGATATAGAACTTGAACACAACTGTATCTTTCAAATGAAGGCACGATAGAGAAATTCCGAATTCCTGTAAATACTGGTGACCTTACAAAGGTCTAGGAGATAGAATATTTGTTTTACACGAACATAATAAGTCAGCATTGTTGCATAGCCATCATTCAAAGCAACACTATTATGAGCAGTAGATATACATGGAATATGTTCCTCATAATCATTATTTAGTTTTTTGATATGCTAGTCGTCATACATGTAATTTGAAATGTCATTGAAGATGATCTTTTGTTAAAGAATGTGACTCGCCTTTCCTAAAGTTTGCTCTTTGTTTTTCGGGGTTCAAGGATGGTGCCACAAAGAAAATTTGCTTTCAATTTCAATGTGTGACATGGAAGTTGGAGAAAGCACTGGCTAACTTACCTTATGATGATTTTGATATATCAGAAGAAGTACAAGAACAGGTTAGTTTCGAGCATCTTTATGCTATTACTTTAACTGGATTCAAATGTGACAATCTGTTTGCCAGGTTGAATTAGTCAGAACACAGTTGAGACGGGCCACTGAAAGATATGGGGGGCCTCTAAATTCTAGCTTATTACATAGGGCGTTGTCTCAGCCATTGGACAAAGAGATTGATCCCTTTCAGCCAAGCAGCAACAGGTTAATGGGAAGTCTACATGTAGAAAATATTGGCACTATTGATCATGAAATTAACATAAAAGTGGAAGGTCTGGCAGAAGGCTGTGGGTCGGCAGACCATGCTTCAGATGAGGTTCGAAATAAAGAAAATCTAAGGAACTCATTCACATCATCTGAGGTTAGTGTCTCAAAGAATCCTGATAGTGGGATGATCAATAGCTCATCATACAAAAGTCTAGAGGAGAACAAGAAGCCAGATACTCTTGTAATTCCTGATGATTTCCGGTGCCCTATATCCCTTGAGCTTATGAGGGATCCAGTTATTGTGGCCACGGGGCAGGTAAGATCATGTTCCAATGTGCCTTCCACAGTTTTGTTCCTATTGCATCCAAAGAGAAAATATTAAATGATGTCTGTATTGCTTCTAATTTACTTCTCTTTCACTATTGCAGACCTATGAGAGATCTTACATACAGAGATGGATAGACTGTGGCAACACAACATGCCCAAAAACTCAACAGAAGCTCTGCCATCTCACTCTTACACCAAATTACATTTTGAGAAGTTTAATATCTCAGTGGTGTGTGAAACATAACATAGAGCAGCCAACAGCATTAAATGGGAGGATAAAAAAGAGTGATGGTTCATTTCGTGATGTCATGGGAGATGTAGCAGTCATTGAAGCACTTGTTCGTAAACTCTCAAGCAGGTCCATTGAGGACCGTAGGGCTGCAGTGTCTGAAATACGGTCCCTATCCAAAAGAAGTACAGACAACAGAGTCTTGCTTGCAGAAGCCGGAGCTATTCCAATCCTAGTTAATCTGTTGACATACGATGATGCTCAAATTCAAGACAATTCAGTAACTTCAATTCTTAATCTTTCCATCTATGACAACAACAAGGGACTCATTATGCTTGCCAATGCAATTCCTTCTATTGTCCAAGTCCTCAGAGCTGGAAGTATGGAAGCAAAAGAGAATGCTGCAGCAACCCTCTTTAGCTTGTCCCTAGCTGACGAAAACAAAATCATAATCGGTGCTTCTGGGGCGATACCGGCTTTGGTGGATTTACTTCATAATGGAAGCTCAAGAGGGAAGAAAGATGCTGCAACTGCATTATTTAATCTGTGTATTTATCAGGGAAACAAAGGAAGAGCCGTTAGGGCTGGCATTATTACTGCGCTGCTGAAGATGCTTACTGATTCAAGCAGTTGTATGGTTGATGAAGCTCTCACCATTCTTTCAGTTCTTGCTAGCCACCAAGAGGCAAAATCAGCCATCGTGAGAGCCAGCACAATACCTGTCTTGATAGATCTTTTACGGACAGGTTCCCCTCGTAACAAAGAGAATGCAGCCGCCATTTTACTTTCCTTGTGCAAAAGAGACAACATGAATCTTGGTTGTCTGAGTAGACTTGGAGCAGTGATACCTCTTTCAGAACTTGCTAAAACCGGCACGGAGAGAGCCAAGAGGAAGGCTACATCATTGTTGGAACACCTTTGTAAATCTCAACAGGTCTGATTATAATTAATTGTTTGTTCCTTGGATTTTTTCATGATCTGACAGTTAATACTACACAAGTTTTACGGTGTGCAAAAATCAAGGATCCGAAGCATGAGTAACAAAGAAATTCTCATGGCTTTAGTTGTATTTATTTTCTTCATTCTTGAGAGTGTGGCAAAAATTTGTTTATGTTCATTTTGTAATTCTTGACTAGAAGACTGACTTCTTCTTTGTTACTTTGGCTGAACAACAATGAATCCAGTCTCTAAGGAGATGGGATCATTTGATTGATGATGTAATAAAACTCATGTTTCACTTCGCGAATACATATTATATTTGATATACAGTTCATTATTTTTGTAAGACATTTATCTCTGACCCGAAATAGAGAATGAAACACAAAAAGAAATACAAGATCCAAACTGGTTTTTGGAAGGAAAAGCTTTGCCGGAATCTGATTTTGGCAAGAATTTTCCATTTTTGGAAACTTTAGTTTGAAACGTTGTTCTTACTCAAAAATACAGTTCCAAACTCAGGGAGGATTTTCCCTCGTTCATCTTGTCAAAAATGGATGCCGCCTGAAAAGACAAAAAAAAGAACTCTCAACAGGTCTGATTGTAATTAATTGTTCGTTCCTTGGATTTTTTCATGATTTGACAGTTAATAATACACAAGTTTTACAGTGTGCAAAAATCAGGGATCCGAAGCATGAGTAACAAAGAAATTTTCATTGCTTTCTTTGTATTTATCTTTCTCATTCTTGAGTGTGGCAAAAATTTGTTTAGGTTTATTTTGAAATTCTTGACTACAAAGACAGACTACTTTAATTTGCTACTTTGCCTGAACAACAATGAATCAAGTCTATGAGGAGATAGGATCATTTGATTGATAATGTAATAAAACTCATGTTTCACTTCGCGAATACATATTATATTTGATCTACAGTTAATTATTTTTGTTAAATACTTATGCAAAATAGAGAATGAAATACAAAAAAATACATGATCCAAACTGGTTTCTGAAAGGAAAAGTCTTGCCGGAACCTGATTTTGGCAAGAATTTTCCATTTTTGGAATCTTTAATTTGAAAACGTTGTTCTAACTCAAAAAAAAAACAGTTCCACATCATGAGAACTCAAGGAAGATTCTCCTTCGTTCATCTTGTCTAAAATGGGTGCTGCCTGAAAAGACAAAAAAAGAAAGTAACAAAACTGGCACCCACAAGACAAAGTGGATAAGAGAGCTAGCCTGCATGTATATCTACTCTCAATCATTCACGAACGGATGAACTTCAACAATTTCCACGTACGCTAATCGATTAAAACGAGCAAGAATACTTATCTTTTACGCCTAATATCAGGGATGACTATTTCCATTCTCAATTCATTTTGAATGGACTAGAATAATAGGGTTCAGGAAAAACTTTTGTTTCCAAAGTGTGGGCTGAGATTTCAAAATAGATAGTCTAGCTTTAGTTTCACGACCAAGTTACTTTTCCCAAGAGTATGGGCTGGGCGGGCAGCAACACATCCAATAAAATTCGAAGTCTTAGCTACGAGATTATCTTCATTGAAGTTCGCTAATTATTATTTATTTGTAGTCAATAATATTTGATGGAAAATTTCATGCCGCCTATTTGAAGTTTGGTTGAATACGTATCTAAATGAGCTGTGAATTGATAAATTAATATATGATATTATTATAAGAGAAATATATAATATTATAAGGTTCACTGATACTGTATAGTATTATGTTTGATATTGAATTAAGGTGACAGACGGGTGTGAAATTAAGGTCGAACCAGTTCCGAATCTGTCTTATTCATATAATTGTCCACTTATCATATCTTTGAATTAAAGATAAGGCTAAATAACTGTCCATACAAGAGTGTGTCTTAAATTATTTTTATACCCTTTATTTCAAAATGTTGTATAAGAAAATGGGGGCAAGTGAAGAAAGAGCTACAATGTAGTACAATGTTGCAAATCAAATGAGAGAATACTTAATTTCAGCATAACTTCTTTTTTTTTTTAATCTCAGCATAACTTGTAATAATGTGGAATTATTAATCAAACATACCAAACGCGATATTAGAATATCAAAAACATGGGGACAATTTTCCCAATATTTGGTGTAAAAAATCGATAAATTAAATTGAGATTCAAACTTATGACCGCAAACCATGAGATTTGCTGCGTCACATGCTCGTGTCTATACAGTTCGACAACTCCCTGAATTTCTTTGCTTTTTTCCACACAAAAGGACACACAAAATTAATTGTTTGGTGGTGACCCTACTTTTCGTGGCTATTAAGAGTTACGTCTCTCTAATTAAAATTTTCATAATTAATTTTCTAACCGTCAAACAAGTGATGGATGCTAAGTCAAAAGCCCACATGCACCATGATCATAAATGGAATCTCTTAAGCATTCTTCGATCCACACCGTGATTAACGTGGGTCACTGTCATTGAACGATTAATAATTTACTAAGAAAGATTTGGGTAATCATTTCTACCGCAGTCACGGGGATCTCTAATTAAAAAAAACTATTTAAATAAATTATTCTATTTTAGGTGTTACTATCAAGTTCTCATAATAGTCGTACGCCTACAATTGAAAAGTTGATTCTGTTCTCACTTATATGGGACATAAGCCAATATGTTATTCATACTCTTCACTTTGAACTTCATTAACACTAATTGTTGTCGGTATGAATTAGAACAGAGTAGTTCTAATAATTCACGTGGAAGTTCAAAGGAGGATTCGAGCCCAAAGTTATAGACCAAAACATGGTCCATTCATAGATGATGACAAATATACTTCCGATCTAATGAGGTTGGTATTGAATATATGTTTGGTGTGAGGTTTGGAGTAATTATTCATGGGATTGGGACTCACAAGTATTCGGATCGAGTTTTTCCAAATGTGAAGCTTGAATCTTATGATCTATGTCCATCATTAGATCTTTAGGGTCGCTATGAGGGATCTCAGCGAAAAATTTTTGATGCTCAAATCAATTCAAGATGTCGAAATAAATAGTGTAGATTAAGAAAATTTAGTAGGGAAAATATGGACTGCATACCTTTTGAGTGAGAAATACTGGGATATGTATACCTGTGATATTTGTCAAATAAGCTTTGGGTAAGGTGGCTGAATCCTAAACATTCACATAGTATCAAATCAATAATTTTTATTCATTTGAATCGCGCTTGAATTTGCTAGGTTATGATTTGACCTGCTTGTAAAAAGACGTGGATTCAGACCACAATAATAATATTTTTATATTTCTTACTATTTTCTAGTGTTTTTTGAGTTCCCCATCAATGTTATATATGTGATATTTAGTCTCACTTTACATTAAAAAATTGAGGGTATGCCGCCGAAATGTAAAATCTTATTTCTTATTCTATTCTTAATTTGCTTTTTGAGAACAAAAATTTTTCATTTGGCATCAACACCTGCTGATAGATCAATAACTTAATCCTACATGTTGTGCCTTCTATATTAGGAGCATCAAATATTTTATACCTCATTGGACATTTGGAGATAAAAGAACGCAAGTAAATCAAATATTCTAAGCTTCGTTGGATTATTAGGTGATAAAATAAAAACAAATCACAGTCCCCACCTTAATTCAATAGCATGGTTGTTAGCTAGCATGCATTCAACCATTGCAATCCAGTTAGGAACTAACCAAAAAGAGTAGCACAAAACAAATTTCTCAAATTTTATAGATTGGAAAGTGAAAGGGTCGCAAAGTTCTTGATGTTTGTCAAAGGAGTTCCCAATTTTCAAAACTTGCACTCTTTCTTTGACCCTATGTACTTCATATACCCCATAACCCCTAACAAATAACCAGTCTCCATTCCTACCATAAAACGTTGCCAACTTTCCATCTTTCAAAGCCCCATCACCTGATTTCTGGTTTAAAGCCTTGGCTGCGGAAAAAAGCCATAAAATATTTTAGTACAATGGGAAACAGTTTGGGAGGAAAAAAGAGTGCAAAAGTGATGAAGATCAATGGGGAAACATTCAAGCTAAAGACTCCGGTTCGGGCGGGGTCGGTGGTGGAAAGCCATCCGGGGCATGTTTTGTTGGAGTCGGAGGCGGTGAAGCATTACGGTGTGCGGGCCAAGCCGTTGGAGCCGCAGCAGGAGCTGAAGCCGAAACGGCTCTATTTCCTCGTCGAACTGCCCAAATTCCCGGAGGAGAGAAGCACGAGGAGGGTGCGATCGGGAATTCAAATGAGCGCCAAGGACCGGCTCGAGAGCCTGATGCTGGCGCGGCGATCGGCTTCGGACTTGTCCATCATGAAGCCGCCGAGCATGGCGGTCGAGGAGGAGAAAAAGGGGATTCCGGAAAATGGCGGCGGTGGAGGTGGAGGTGGAGTGAAAGTCAGAATGAGGCTGCCGAAGGCGGAGGTGGAGAGGTTGATGGCGGAGAGCAAGGATGGAGCTGAGGTGGCGGAGAAAATTGTCAGCCTCTGCATGACCAACGGCGCCGCCGCAAACGGCCACAAAGCGGCGGAGAGGAACGTGCATTGCAATGGCGATCATGGAGTGGTCAAACGAGGCCTCAAATCCCGCGAGGTGATTATTATTATTTTTCCTTTAAATTTTATTAGTACTTTTTCCTCGGGCATTTCTCCATTTTTCATGGCTTGTTTAGGGGCTTTGACCCTTTTTTCCATGTGCTTATTCATAGACCCAAATCTCCAAGATATCTTTGGACTATAAAATTTTAAAATAAAATTAAAAAAAAAGGATCATAATTGTCATATTATTAGTTCAGACATGTATGTGAACGATAATATAGTTTTGAAAATTCTTTCTGTTTTTCCATTTAAGACCAAGAAATTCAAACAATTTTGACAAGTTCAGATTTCTGGAAAAGCAGACAAATTCCTAAAGCTCATTCAACCCTGTTCATATTTATGGCTTAGGTTTAGGTTTGGAGTTCAGACCATGTCAAATTACGTTAGCTCCAAGATTTTATTTTTTATTAATTAGGCAATTGTCTAAGTGCCCGTTTAGTTTTGTTTTCAGAACTTTTTTTTTATTTTCAAGAGAAAATGAAAACAAAAAATTATTAACTTTTCCTCTATTTTTAAATATTTTCATTCTTATTACATTCTCCCAAAAACAATCTTACAATCTCTTTTCATTTTTTCACTCTCTCTTACATTTTCTCTCTATTTTTACATTTTATTTGTTTATATTTTTATTTCTATGACTTTTAATATATAAATACAATAATATCCAAATATACTTTATTTTTAATTTTATATAATTATTTTATTTTAAATAAAATGTTCAAATAATATTTTATTTTTAAAATTATATTTATAATTTTTTATTTTTTTACTAAAAATGCATCAAGAAAACAAAATCAAACCGCCTCTTAACCTTAGCTATGTTTGGACCTGAATTTTAGTGAAGAAAAAGCTGTGCATCTTTAAAGGCTTTTTGACATTTTACCTGTCAATTGATTGGAAATGTCTCCATAGTGGATTTTTAGCTGCAACCGATAAAGGTTGTCTAAAGCTTCTTGGGATGTTAAATCAAATAATAACCAGAATGATTAATTTATTATTTTTGTTAATTATATTTAACTAATTGGGCGGCCACATTTTTTGGAAAAAAAAAAGTACATGGAAATGACATATAATATATCTATATATATATAAAACTATTGGAAAAGGCTTTTTATTTACTTTATTTATTGTCTCTTGCAGAGGAGAGTTGGATTCTTGCCCATCAATGAAGGAGAGATCCATCTTGCTGTAGCCTCGTAGCAATCCAGAAATCGTGTCTCAAAACTAGTTAAATTAGTCATAAATCGCTATTCAAAATATCGTGGTTTTTTTTTTCTTTTTCTTTTTCTTTTCTCTCCGAATTACCTAGAATAGTTCACAGCAACTCGAGCAGAATGTTCTCTGTTATTTTTGTATATGTAAAGGATGCAATATTAGATGCAAAGAACTATAGGTGAATTATGAGAGAGGAAGTGGTATAACTAGGTTTTTCTTATTAATGAAATTTCATTTGGTTAATTCTTTGTTTTAATTTTCTTTGACGGTATCTTAGTAATTGCATGTCTTGTTGTTCATTATTCTCATTATGTATAGCAATAGGACGGGTTTGGCAGGTCCCGGACCCATCTCGCATGGCAATTGTTGTAAACAAAATCGGTCCCGCCCCACCTTTCATTTGGCCTCAAACAAGCAAGTCTAACCCATTTAACCCGATTTTTTATTTATTATTTTTTTGGTCCACTTGATTCGTTCATTGCAATAGAAAATCTAACCAAAATTAGTTCATGAGAAGCCAAACTTAGATGAAGATTCCATGAAAAAAGTTAAATGTACTTCATTATGTTGTCAAATAATCATAAAAAAAAATGATTATAATTTTACATTTTAAACCCAACAATTCAAATTAAATACATATATACATTCCTCATATGAGGTATGTATTATCATAGTTGCACCATAAACTACTCTAAAATAATTCATGAAATGTCAAACTTAGATGAAGATTCTATGAAAAAAGTTCTAAGTTTTTAAGTTTTAACTAATATTTATATGTATATATTAATATATTTAATTATGGTTTAAGTAAACCCATAACCCACCCCAAACCCAATCGAATCCTACATATTTGAACCCGATATTCATCCCAAAACCCATTTAATTGAATTCAAACCCGCCCTGAATGGCAAGACCTCAAATTACCCAAACCCAGTCCCATGCCTAGTTCCCATGCATTTAAGGAATGCATGAAAAACATAGATCCTATGTATTAATTCTTACCTATTTTATTTTAGTTAAATGTGAACACGAGACAAAGCCAACATTGCATGCACCTATTACATACAAGAAGTTAAAATTAATTGCAATAACAAGAAAATGACATTTCTAATTTAAATCAAAAGAGTTTACAATAGTATAGTTGCATGCATTTTAATAAAACGATTAGAGCTAACAACTACCACCTATAACACATAAAGTTTCTCCAAGTCAATTCATTTCTTGTTTTTATTAGACCTTTTGCTCTTGCATTTTATTGTTCTTGTCAAAGCTACTCTTTAATTTTTAATTTTTCTTTTCTTGAATTAAATGCCAATTGTAGTTATAGTCGGTTGGTAGAAATTAGTGAAATTGGCGAGATTATCTGCTGTCAATTACAATAAAATTTTACCTATTAAAGGACACTAAATCAATATTTATTCTCGATACATAATAAATCTGTACTGATGTGATGACAGTAATTGTACATAATCCTTTTATATATAAAAAATAATTTCTCTTTGGATAACAGCATAATCAATAAAATTAGCAACAATTAAAAGTTGTAGGCATCATGATTGATAACAAATACACCAATTAATAATGATGTTTTTGTATGCGAGGCCTTATAATTGCAAATTTTAAATTCTACAAGTTGTCACTTGTGGTTGTACGATTGAAAAACTATACCAGAATTGATAATTTTCGTTCTTGTTACGTTAATTAGGTGATAAAAAAAAACAACCACCATACAAAAGCATGAAAAAATATATGTGAGTATATAAGGTTTAAATCATAACGAATTCTTAAAAGCTAGTGCATCTGTGCGTATATAAATTTTATTTTTTTTTTAAAAAAAAGAACTATGTAAGAGCATGAAAAAGATTTAGGGTGTTTTTATAAAGTTCTTATTACCATCATTTTACAAAATAAAATTAGAGGGAAGGGAAATTGAAAAAAAAGAAAACCAGAAATCCCCTCAAGCAAAAAAGAAAAAAAAGAGAAAAATAACAAATAAAATTGGCCTGAGGCTATTGTAATTTACACTAGTGTACACTTCTTGTTGGGGCTGAACTCTTGCGCCCCCCACAACAAAAAGAAGGAAATAATAGAAAAAATGGGCAACTCAAAAAGAACAAGAACAATGCTACTTGTATGATGATGACCACTGATCTGGTACGGTGAGGAAGTAAGCTGTCATTGCTTTCCTGAATCTTGTCCTGTACTGTTTGGGTGAAATAATAGTTGGAGGAGCATTCCTTGGTCCACCAAGTATGCCCGATGCTTTCACCCATGTCTCCAAGTGCTTGTCCCAAGTATATTGCCTCATGAAATCAATTATCCCCATCACCAGCTCCTTCCGCTCTTCGTCCAACCCAACCAACAGTGAATAATCCATTACATCCACCGACTGCAAACGAACAAAAGCATGAAAGATGGAAATAATTCATTATCAGAAGTATTACTGCAAATATGGAAAGGTCTCTTGATTCTTTGAATTGAAATGGAATAGAAGATGAAATATTAGTTGAAACAGAGCATGTGTTTACCGCCAAAAATGAGGTATCGTTCCAAACAGCTCTCTCCAGGCTCCTTTTTGATTTGCTTCCAAGAAATATAGGATTTGTGCGTAGTGTTTCTAAGAGGTTCATATCTAACAGTACTTTGTTAGCTCCGGTTGTGTCTGGGTTGTAACGAGATCGTGCAGAGCCCTTTAGATCATAGACTTTAGAAATGCTTCTTCCAAAGAAGAGATTCTCCATCACCATTAAGTCCATTTTCACTTCTTTCCCACCTTTCATGTGTTTCACTGTAACCTATGGTTTTAAAAGATAGATTCGAAGTTACAAATATATCTGTAACTGCCATGAAAATTTTCCTGTTTCCCTAAGCAATCAGAGATACAAGAACAATAAAAGAAGTTGAACCTGATACATGCCAAGAACCTTGGCAAGGCAAGTTGGACCTCCTGAGCTAAGAGCATCTGTCAAATACTCGAAGTACTTTGGAGCAAATTCTTCGAATGAATCCAACTCAGTCTTTGTTACCTGTTTGATTATGAACCGGTCATCAAATGACTTGGCGAAGTAAACGTTACTTTTGCCCCCTTGGGCACTCCATCTCTTGCAGCGGCTCAAAGAACATACAAAATCTGCTTCACTTGGACAACATTTCCTCCTAAGAGCATCAAACTGCTTTGCAAAGTAACAAGTAACAGAAAACTTCACCTTTCCAGTGGGATTAGAAGATTCATCCTCAAAAGAGATTCGAAGATGAGGAGAATTATTGTGATCCGCCAAGAACTGACCTACTGAAGCCAAAGGATCTTCAGAGCTGTAACTTCCGTAGTTCGTGTAATCCACGTCCAGCGAGTTAAAAGACTGCCATGTTGAAAGTTCAGAAGCTAGTGAATTCACCTTGTTGAGAAGCCTAAAATTTGATCCTCCTTCATTCCCGTTTGGCCTATCAGAAACCCAGTTTTCATACTCTTTGGAAGAAAGTGCATAAGATATAATGCTGGTGGGCTCCTTATCATAAACAGTAATAACGATATCATTTTGGCCTTTTTTCAGGACCATCAATCTTGCTCCTTCAGGCAAAATAGGTACAGAAGAGATAAAAGAGGGAGAAGGATCAAAAGAAAGATTTAACTTTTCAGCTTCATGAGGTGATAACGCATTTGTAACTGGATCCCTGACCATATATCTGTAATCTCCAGAAGCATGAAAAGATCGAAGACTAGACAAATACAAAGAAGAAGGAGGAAGTCCTTTCCTTATTCTTTCTCGGAGTCTCTGAGCAGAATCAAAGGAATAAACTCTTGCCGGTGACATCAGTCTTCTAAAATATGGATTGTCTTTTTTATTTAATTTCCCGAGTGAGACAGTTTCAGATACATCAGTGTTTATCGTGTCAAGCAGGAGAACTTTCACAGGCGTCTGATCAGCACCAGTCCATGCGGAATCTATCTTATCAGAAAGGATTGATGCAGCAGACGGAAGGCGTTCTAAAGATGTAATATCAATAGCATTATTCTCATCTTGGTGCATTTCATCATTGGATGTGGGTAATACATAGTTTTCCTGTAAACCAGGCTCAAGTGGAGAAGAATAAGGCCCCTCATCATTGGATGGTACAGGTTCATTTGGGCAGTCATGCTCAGACATGTTATCTTCATGACCAAGGTCAAGGCTGCAATCTTTCAGATATGTATCAGAATCTTTTAATCCAGTAGGAGCTTCAACATCATTTGAAGCCTTCGGACTGGAACTTCTCTTAAGGAGGGAGTCCAGTAAATATAGCCGTCGATCCCAAACTTGTGAACCAATTAGAAGAGAACGTCTCAAACGGTTGATTTCAAGAATGTCAACTGCCGCTTGATCTTGCTCTGGAAGTTCTTTGTCATCTAATTGGAGCAAATCCTGTGGATACAAAGCCAGAAGTTAGAGCAGCAAGCATATTACAAAACAAATTTACCTCATAAATCATGTGACACACACACACACACACAAAAAGATATCATGTGAGACACTAATAAAAAATCATTGACCTTGTTGGCTTATAATGTTAGTTCAGATCAAAAAATTATATGATCCTTAGATTAAGAACACATAAGAAGTGAAGTTCCATAACAGTTTACATTCATTAGACTGCACAATTTTCGTACATACTTTGTAATATTTTTTTTCTTTGGAAAGCATGTCGTATAGCTCCAAGACATAGTTGTGCAACTTGCTTGCATCAGAGAATTCATCCATAGAAGGTAAGCGTTTGATCTTAAATTTCTCAAGAACACCTGATACCTCTGCATATAAGGCTTCTGCTTTGCACAGAAGCTAAGCAAATGACACAATGATAATTAGGACTGGTTTGTTATAACAGTGACATTTATTCAAATAAAAACAAGTAGGAAAAGCACTCTAGGATTTTAAGAACCTCATGTGCTTCTTTTCTCATCCAGCTTTCTTCACCAGGACTACTGAATTCAAGCATTGAAGCAGGCAAACGAACAGAAAGGATGTTAATAGGAGAATATCGGAAGAAAGCCACCATACTGCCAAACCTGTCAAAAGCAAAGGGGCATGTTAAAATTGTTGTTTTACCATTATGCAGCTTTAAGACAAGGTTCAGTTGATGTTGAAATTTCCCAAACAACAATATAAGAATATGAAAATGGGATCCTAGTAAATTTCACGCACCCATAAAACCTGAGGCAATCCCTTTGCAGTGAATGGCCACAGCTTGCAATACGGTTGCCTGTCGCATGGTTCGAAAAACTTAGTTCAAGAAACTTCCCAAAAGAAAGTCCCCAGGCAGCATCAGACATAACTACTCTTCGAGTGGCTGGTGGAACTCCTTCTTTGTGCTCACACCGGAGGCATCTATGCCACATCCATATCTTGCCATCCTGTTCCCCAGGAAGCTTAACTGAGGGTAGACGTTTAACATTTATTGTAAGATTTGCATGCTGGTGAGTATAACATATGACGTGGGCTTCAGCTGATTCCTTGCATGATTGACATGGATATGACTGGCAACACAAATTACAATGAGGGTATAAGAATTTCGAGAAAAAGGACAAGAAAAGAAAGAAGTTATAATAAAAATTTACCTGACCAAACAGATCATCCCTGAGATACCTCCCTAAAGGTTTATCAGAAGGACCATAGAATTTCACACGAAGGAGACGTGAACGTTCACATGCAGTTTCATTCACCATACAATAGCTGGAGAAAGAAACTAATATGCTCTGGTGACTTTCATTAGCAGAATAATATTCGCTGGAGGCTTCAAAGTCATTGATTTTGACAGGAGTTGCTACTTCAACAACGTCACCTGATTGGCCCTCCTCTTGACCTAGTGATTCTGTCAGTGTACGATTTCTTATGCTTGGAGAAGTAGGCCTGAGGTCTTCAAGCGTTACACCCAATGCCAAATTCTCATTACATGCCTCAGATAGTGCTTCACTGTATCCAAACTCATCTGGAAAAGAAATATCATCATAACTACTGTTGCCAAGCTCAGACAGAGATTCCTGCAATCCAAGCTCCAAAGTGAGATCTGCTGATCTTATATCAATATTGGAGATATTAGTGTCTCCTCTGTAACTGGTGGTCACTACAGAATCAGGGATCAAAGAGAGGGTCTTATCAAGAGTCATCTTTGCCGGAACAAAACGTGATGATTTTGCTGCTATTTTAGGAAGACTGGCACCCTCGTCTGCAAGAAAAGAGGTCTCTAATGACAAATGATATGCTGCAAAGACAGCATATTGGACAACATGTTTCACCTTCTTAAGTTCTTCACGATTAGATCCCCGCAAGACAACCTATAAAATGCAATGTATAGAGTAAGTTCTCACTTCTACATTATCTCCACTTCCTCCAGGATTTTAAGCACAACTGTACAAGCTTAACATGACAGCTAAAGAATTCCTATTGTTGGATGCAGAGTCGAAGTACACTACCGTGCAACCTAAGCGCCTCGGACAACCTTCAAAAAACATCAAGGTTTTCGATGGCCTTTTGTTCAATTGATTGACCGGCTTGTGGTCTTCTGAAACTTTCTCCAAATGGAAGAGTTCACAGTGCCCCAACCTTGCATTCAATATGTGATCAGTTGACGGAGATATACTAGCACCAGTGCATCTAGCAATTCGCTCCAATAGTGGCCTTTTAACATTTAGAACTAAAGAGATCTCCTTTGCTAAGAGATGCTCTAGAGCAAATGAAGATACACTTTTTTCCACAAGCAGAACATTTGGACGATGGGTTTCTATCTTCGAAACAATCGTCTTCAGATGATCATTTTCCTGTTTCATTAAACCACATTCATCAATCATGCAACACTGATATCATACTTGTAAGAAAACAACATGAACCAAAATGAGAAAATCAGGATGGAACCTGCTGTAGTAATGTCTCAAAAGACGCCAGCTGATTGGGAACTCTTTGGTACTCCAGTGCTCCTCCTAAGAGAAGTAGCCTAGCGTTTTTGTATTGAGATATCATACGCTTGTGTTTTATATTCTTTGTACAAACTACTCCTTTGATAAGTTTGCTGCACAGAAGAAAGATAAACTTAGATTCTCATTTATGCCTAAGGACCAGTTGTGGAACCAAGATTTTCTGTGTAGGTGGCCAAACTATAACGTCAATTCTCTTTCAATAAAAGCTGATAATTACCTTTCGCTAGGACTTTCCGAAGCTACACATTTGACCTTTAAATAGTCACAAGGATCCATGCTGCCTCCACTACTAGTATCGGGCTTTATGAATTTTGCAGCTTGCCAGGCTATAGCTGTTACTATGTCAAGCCAGTCCTCAGCACAGTTATCTTTAGTGGCTATTATACCCTGCCCTTGCAAGAGCAGTGACACAAGAGCTCTAAAATGACTCTGTACCTCAGCTTGTCGCTTGTGATCAAGATGCTGCTTCTCCTTAGCTAAAAATATGGGATCAATGCTAGCACTAGGGGAAAACATGATCCCTGAATCCCCAACCTCATCATCCTCATCATCGTAAGTAAATAAGTTGTTTTCCAGCTCATCATTGACATCATCAGGCGGAGGAGGAAACCAAATCAGACCATTGGTTTCAAATTCCAATGGTCGTGACAATTTTTCACTCCTATGCTGAATTGTTGAGAGATCATCAGGATTTTCTGCACCCCAAATCCCTTTAGCAGGCCTTTCTAAAACAACCTGCTCTTGATCTAAGGGACCATCAATTTGTGATCTTGGGCTTCCCCCTTGCTCTTGCTGTACATAATGCCCAACTCTACCGGATGTAGTATGGAGCCTGGAGGGGCTGTCTGAAGGGCTTGATCCTACAGACACGAAACTATAAAATTCATGTCTACCACTAACACTACTTGAATCTATGTTAGAAGCATCATGAGAATATTCACTTGGTGTGCTGAAGAAGTGACTTGTGGAATCCTCTCCATCATCTTCATCACTCCTACATTAACAATCATAAAGACAAGCTTTATCAGCAGGAGGTGCAAATTATGCAAAAAATTTAATGTATCAAAAAGTTAGCTCTTCAAAACTCTTCCAGAGGCACTAATTGATACCATTTTAGAAGTAATGAATCTAAATAGATCACCACACAATCTTAAAATATATGGTCATGCTCAAAAAACAACAAGCAGCAAATCCAAATATTGCAATCAAGATATAAGTGTATCTCAACATCAAATAAATTTCACCAAGTGCTACAAACTGTGATAAACAAAGATTACAACCAGGCAAATTATGCCATGCAGCAAAATGATACAAAGTCCTCACCTGCTTGGTGAGTGATGAACTAATACTGGAGACGGATGGTTTGAGAATGACATATCACGACCTCTAGACAGAGCGTGGGGGGAAAGACCACCAAATCTCTCACCACTAAAACTTGGTGATGGTGGCTCTGGGCTTTGTCTTGGAGACTCAGAAGGGTAGATTTTACCACTGCATCTTCCACCATTCTCACTAAGGGGATCAAGTTCAAAACAAAGCTTGCACAACTTAATATCAAAGATGGCCTTGGTGGTCTCCTTTAAATGACTGGATACAACTCCATCCGAAGAGGCAAGGCCCTGAATACAATTCCCACACAACAGCCTTCCGCATCTTTGACAGTGGTACTTGAGGCAAGATTTTAATAGTTTTCTTTTGCAATAGCAACACACGCTGCAACTGTTATCCATCATCTCAAATACACGGAATACGGAATTTGAATCACTATTTCCCCAAGATATCCAAGATCTAACCTTCTGTATGAAATGCAGTAGTGAACTATCATGCATTCCCACAGACCAGCAATATCCCACCACGCATAACACTGAAAATATTGCCCAAAAATTGCTATTCTCTTCCTTCTGCTACTTATATTTCACAGTTCAACAAAACAGAAACTTTATCTGATTAAACAAAAACTATCGAAACCCACAATTAAAACAGTGAGTTTTATACTTTACCAATTAGGATGTATTTTTTCCCCTGAAAAATCAGAAAGGAGTATAAACAACAAAGAAAACAGAAAGAAATTTTCCCCCAAGAATCACAAATATCGCTGAGGAAAGCCAATGCCCAAATTCACACAAAATTGTACGATATTTGCACCAATATTGTATGACTAGAATGATAGAAAAAAATAATTATACAACACCAGCAACCAAAAAGGATATTCTAAATTCCTGAACAAATTCAAAAACACTGAAACCTCCAAAATTTAGCTCAACCTATCCCAGAATCATCAACATTAGACTCCAAGACTGATCCTTTCATCAAGAGCAACACAAGATCCAGAGTTTAGCACCAAAAGACCAGAAAACACAGATCAAATTAACTTCCCTTAATCAAACAGTAAAGCCCAAAAAGAATAAACGAAAATAGTCAAAAGAAGTCCACCATCCAACACGGTAAAATCAAGAAAGTTCTTGAATTCAGCACCCCAAAAGTACAAACCCAGATCATAAAAATCCAAGAAAAGATTGGGGGATTGCTTCAGATATGTAAAAATAGCAATAAAGAGAGATAAAAACAAAATCTTGATGCTTAAAAGAGAAAGCAAAAGAAAATTAAAAAGAAGAGAAATATGTCAGAATTAAAGGATGAAGAGAATGAGGATGAAAAGTAGGAAAAGGAAGAGTAGAGAGAAGGTCCCTTTTCTAGCTCTTGCACGACTAATGGTGGTGGCTCTCATCTCCATGACCATTCTTTGCTGCCTCGGCTTGTTCCACAAGAACATCAGAAACTGTTGTTTTTCTCTCTTTCCCGCACACCCCTCACTATCCCTCCCCAACAACATTAAAATATTCACCCAAATACCGCCATTCTACATGCCCTCACAGATGTATTTTTGGAGCTCAACTTTTTCCTAGGCCCCTCCCTCTCTCTCTGTCTCTCTCTTAAAAAAATATTTGGTATAAAGTACATGCAAATAAATATATAGCTATCTACGCTATCCCTTTTGCAGTGTACATCGCTATCAACGCTATCCTTCTTCGGATTCATGTAATGAAAATGAAATCCATCCACTTGCTATATTAAATTTTTCTTTCATTTCTCGTATTCTTTAATGGGATTTAAAGCTTGGTGACTTGGTTTTGCATTGGTTAGTGGTCCTTCCTCTTCAGCCATTGGTCAGCATGCTAATATATATAAAATTGTACTTCATTTATTAATCTGATTTAGACTGTGTACTTGGTTGTGGATTTATTTTATGTATATATATAAAAAAAAATTGAATTGTGCTATTGGTCAGAAACAGTGCAATGGAATTAAAATATTTTTATTGCAAAGTCTGCAGCAGCATTTAGATTTGACAGATTTTCAGTATTTATTTGGACAGCCACGCATGGAACAACACAAAGTCATGCTGAAGTGTCTGAGACACAACACTGGTTTTACGTTAGGTGTTTTTAATGTGTTTTTCTACGTGTGTAGGGGTATATATGGTAATTTCCCATCATTATACTTTTTGATTAAATAAAATTTTGAATTTTCTTGTTGCATGGTTAATGTAAAAGTGAAAGAGATATTATTATAATTACTTAAAATGTGATCTGTTAAAGTATATGATAAATTTGTGATAATTACAATAAACCAGTTCCTTTTACCTTTTTATTATTGGGTAAGTTGCTTGCACTGACCCACTTTTTTGTTATAAGTTTAAAGTTTAATTTTATCGACATTCACAAAGATAAAGCTTTCTTTTTTCTTTTTTCTCTACAACACATAAATATGTATTTTAAATCATGTGAATTCGAACATTAAATCTCATATATAAAATTATGAGGATGGCACTGCTCAATAAATTGATCGATGTCGTAACTAAAATTTTGATTGTAATTTACCTTAACATCGTAATTGAAAAGAAAGATATTTACAAAATTCTTTAAAAAATCTTGAAAAAGTCAAGTAATAGTGATATAATCACATTTGATCACCAATGTTGACTTGTTAATCTGAAATTAAAGTGGTTTAAAAAATTTAACACATTGATAAAATGATATTCTTTGCATGTCTATAAAAGTCATGGGTTTCTATCACAACGAGGAAAAAGTTGTTGTTTTTTCAACTTTCGAACAAGTTGTTACCAACTCAAAAGACATTAAATTAAACCTTCCTTATATTTTATATTTATTTTCAAACAATTTTAAAAAGGGATAAAAACTCATACAAATTCCAATCCTAAGAAAAAAAGTTTTATTTTTTAAAAATTCGTTTAATATTATCTTTTAAAAAAATCCAATGGTTAGGATAATCCTATCCACGTAATTTTATTTTGTTAGGTTACTTATTATTCTATTCAACTCACTTAAAGTAGATAAGATAGTTTTTAATCAAATCACGACATCACCAACTGTAAAATTCATGGCTTTTTAAGATAATGTTCAAATAATTCTTTTAATTAATAATCTTTAAAATTAAGAATAACATTTGGGAATCCAACCTTAAAATATTTTTGATGTGCAAATATGTGAGAATTATTTAAAAAAAAAAAAAACCCTTTAATGTTTGGGTTTATTTATATTTCTACCAGCATATATTAATTAATCTTTTTCTAGAAGTTTATTTCTTTTTTAATTTCTTTCTTCCTTTTCCATTTTCCCCATCTGCAATTTCTTCTTGAGAAACACATGCTGGCATGCGTAGAATAATAACTTTAATTTGGTCAATTAAAATCAGCTTACATGAACCAAAGTTATATAGTGTGTTCTAGATAACTTCATGCCAAAACGTGTCACTCTTATTCTTTCTTTTTTCTCCTCTTTTCTTCTTTTCTTTTTCCCTTTTTTTCTTTTGCCAAGTATGAATAGAGATTATTTATATTTATTAAAAAAATATATTACATTTGAATGAACATAATTATTAAAAATATTCTAATAAAAGAAGATCAATATATTCTCACAAACAAATATATCTCTTCATATAATCACGTTTATTCTTTTATGATAAATAATTGAATTAGTATTAATAAATTCAATGTCAGTCTCATCGCATTACCTTATTCAAGTGAATTTTCTACTCTTGTTTGAATTTGGACTTCCCCTAACTCCAAACCTCAAACCATACGAGGATCGTCTAACATTTCTTAATATCGGCCTTATGATCCAACTTTTATTATCTATCTATATTTAGGTCAACCTGTGCAAGTTAGTCTACTAATCATTTAACTTAACAGAATAATTTAGTTGATTCAAAAAGACCCTTCAAAAAACTTACTGAATTTTGATATTGGTTCAATATTCGCAAAATTTTTATTTACATCAATATGATAGGTGCTTATATTATCTATTAATCATACAAAATCATTTTCCTTTTGAAGATGGACAAAAATAACCACCTAATGTAGTATTTTCTTCGTCATTCCTCATTATTTTCTTGGTCAAAATATTATAATTCAAATACCAACAAATTATTTTCTTATGTATATATTTCTCTTAAAAATTTCACCTTTTTTGGTGTTTAAGTAATTGGAAGGGCTAAACTATGAAGTTATTTATTATTTATCAACCTCCAACCTAATTAACCCTTCATTTGAATTAACAAATGCAAATGCCAAATTTACTCCAAAATAATTTCTCAAGAATAATAGACATCTTAAAAATAATATAATTCCAACTTTTAGTACCACTTAAGCTCGATCTTATTGATACCTTAATTTTTAGGCCATCCCTTACCATTGCTAAATTAATCTTGATTTAAATAAATAACGTTTTTCGACAAATGATGTAAGGAAAATGCCAAGAGCATGAATGATCCATACATAAGCCATTGCAATGAGATAGCATAAACTAATGTTGATGTTTTTGGCTGAATATGCAACTTGTTTATCAAACTATTGCTTTAATCCACAATGGTTCTTGCAAACAAGAGAATTTCAGGTTAATTTAGGATTTTTTTTTAATAATTTGTACACGAAATTATATATTCATATTTGCAAAATAGACTACGAATATTTGAATTATTTTATTTATTTTAAAAGGGTCAAATACATTTATAATCAATTCAAGGAAAAACAAAAAACAAAAAAGAGGAGTAATGAATAAATAGAAGATGTTTTGGTGGCCAGTTTTGCTTTGGCTTTCGGTTTGGTGAGAAGACACATCTCTAGTACCGAAAGGTGTGTCACATTTTCTCCAATTATTTCAATTCCCTTCAAACTTTATCATTTTGGCATTTTTTCCATAATTAACAACTATACTATAAGATGTATAATAGAGACTTTTTTCTTTCTTATACGCATAGTTCTACTTTGGCAACAAACTCATTATTTTAAATAGTCTATTTTGATTAATATTTTATTATGCATTCAATTTTAGGTATACGTATTAAACATATTTTGATCCACAATTAAATATTTTTTATAATATAAAATAAAAATAAAATAACTATTGAAATAGAAGATCTGATATGTAAATATACTTATTTTTATTAAGATTTGTGTAAAGAATAAAAGAAAATATATGAGCCTCCCCCTATGTATGAGTCATCTCCATGTGAGGATATTGTTATTTTGTGGCTTGGTTGGGGAATCCAAAAACTCTTTTTTCCCTTTGAAAATGGAGATGCGTCTTCAATTTAGAGTTACAAGGGGTCCTACAACTAATAATCCTCTTCTATGCTCTCAAAAAGCCCTACTCAAAATCTTGGTAAAAGCCCACCCCACCCCACCCCCCTCCTCGCCCCCGGCTCCCCCACCTTTGATTTCTTTGATTGTCCTTCTCTTTTTCTTTTTTTCAAGCCCATAGAGAAAAGAAAGGGTTAATTTTTTGTTTTGCTCTGAGCTGTAAGGTTAAGGTGTAACCTGTCATCATTTCATTGTTGAATCTTACATTATAATAAGGTAGTCCACACAAAGAAAAGCACTTTGATAGCTACCGCAGGATTTTCTTTCATACATTGCATTATACTCAAATTTTTCTTTGAAATTTAGTATTTTGATAGAAAAAAACAAAGAATCTTATCAAAAATCGTATTGTATTTTTCTTTCTTCTTTTACTTTTTAACAAAATCATCCATAAAAGCAAAAAATAGTTACAAAATTTTCTTAATTTAATCCATAACTTCATGTTCAACTCCAATCATCCATAAGAAAAAGAACATTGAAATCAATACTAAGAAGTTAATTTCTTTATATCTCTTCCAACCAAAAAATACACATTAATTTCGAAGAACTTTTTTATTGTATAATTGAATATTACGGCGTACACAAATATGAAAAAATGAATAAATAAATTCATGCATAAATTCAACAACCCATAATCACAATACCAGTAATTGTTTGACCACTGACGAATCTTCGTTTGGTGGGGGAATAATTTTTTTAACCTTTTACCACTATCTAATTAATCCCAATTATGACATGACTTGAACCAAAAACCACACCATCTTTTTGTCTGATGTACAAATTTTCCTCCAAAATTATTGTTTTGGTAAATTTCACAATCATGGTGATGTAAGAGCCACCACCATCAAAATTTGCACTAATTCTTGATAATGCTGCCCACTTATTGACAAATCCTAATCCCCATAAAAGAGTGAAAAACAGTAGTTAGGGCCTGCCCAACAAGATAAGATTAAGATTGAAATTTGACTAATGCACTTAATTATTTTCCCGGAAAAACCCAACAGTTCTTCTTTACCTGTGAAATCATGGAATTTTGATCCCTCATGCTTGAGGAATAAATAAATAAATAAAATTTGTCCTTGTACATGTGAGCTTTTTAACAAGTTGATTGCCAACTTTTTCCCAGCAAATTTAAAAAAAAAACAAATTGAAAATAATGTTATCTTTTAATTCCACCCAATGAGAAGAGAACTCAAGACAAAAAGTTTGGTAAAACTTTTGGAATTTGAATTGAATCCACTTAAACTTGAGAGAAACCTCTTTCTGCAGAGGCGACCAAGAATCACATTTTTTGAATTTGATTGGTATCCTATTTTTTTATCAACTCATTAGTGTCTGACAAATTTATATTTAAAGAAACAAGTAAATGGATGAATAAAGTAAATATAAATATTTAACGTATATTTTTGCACTCCGGATTCAACTGAGAGTTACTTTGGCCATGACTGGCAAATTTTACACAAGTAAAACATTAGAAAATGCTTGCATAGCCAGAATTTGCATATAAGTTTGCTGAAGAAATCTATCTTTTAGCCAAAATCTCATAATCTTTTGCAAATTATTTGCGTGTTGTATGACTATGGTGGTTCCTTCCCAGCAAAGCTAAATTGCTGTTCGATCTATTGTGTGCAAATAGAATCTGAAGAAACTCATGTGGAAGGATGATCATGCACGTTTTGTACGCTTTCCAACTTCAAGTGCAAGCTCTGTATCGATCTTCAAGGAAATATCAAGTGCTTTAACAGAATGGGTCAGTGCGCCACTGCAATTCAAAAGGATTGCCAAGTGATTAACTTGTTCAAAAATGACAGACAAAAAACAGCGACTACGTTCACTTCGTGCCAAGGCTTCATACTAACAGAGACAGGGTCAGGATAGACACAGAAATGAGAGTGTGAGGGGCAAAATATGGTAGAGTACCTAGAAATGTAGGTCACCCCAGATTGTCCAATCTTGTTTACGGTCTCAAGGGTGACATTTCCAGATGCCTGCCAGAAAAAGAACCATAATAAAGTCAAATGCAAGAGAAGTATGACATATGCTCTTCAAATAAGATGTGAAGCGAAGACAAAAAATAATAAGTAAAAAGTGATCTTAATAATCACTTCATTCAAGCCGGTTCCTCAACAACCAACCTATATTTGATGCATTTCATTTGAGCATGCATACAAGTAGCCAGAAACATACTAAAGAAGAAAAGAACATTTAATTCTTATTTCGGTTTGCATTACATATTCCCGTGTATCTATATTCTAGACCTGACCATGTTGTCAGTTATATACTAGAAATATAGAAAATTTTCAATGATTTGATAGGAGCAAACAGAGTAGATGAATAAGAAGGTGCCTGCATCTGCGTAGATTGAGTTTATAAGATATAGGAAGAATGGTGTTTGAAGTTTTCTTGGGGAAAAACAGCCAATAAAGAAATGAAACTACAATTATGATGTACCTCAGTCTCAAACTTCCCGCCAATCAATTCCACAGCCTCTTTAAGCATCGATATATCAACATCCCCATTAACCAAGGGGACAACCATGTTGTCCAACATTATCCTGGTCAAGGATGTCTTTGTTGTAGATGCATAGTGTAATACTTGATTTACTTCCTCTAAAGTTCTGGTTTCAACCTGTTCGTAGAAGAGAAGTCTTCAATCAACTATTTAACATAAAGTTCTAGTTCACCACCAAATTTGGACATGCATACTCTCAGAAGCGTATGAACAATGAGTGTTACATAAGATTGCATACAGCACAACTACGCACATGAGGATAGAAGTAGGGTGGTTGGGTATGATCATCCTCTTTGAGTTCTTGATTTCAATTTCTTCAAAATTTTGACAATCATCTAAAATAAAACCATGTTAAAGTATTTATGAATCTGGCAATCATACTCTCACTCTGCTCCACTCTATATCCAGACACACCAAACCACCAAAAGAACCCAACGGTATAGATAAACAAGAATGGAATGAGAATTTGAGTTTGTTATGGACAAACTGAAATCAAGAGGCTCACTCCACAATCACATCTAGAGAAGTGTGTGTAAGTGTGTGCTGTTTTTCAGGGGGAGAGGGGGAGAGGATTCTTATCGTGTTGTATGTTTGAAATATAACATAAAACATTCCCAACTGAAAAAGGTCAAAGCCAATGTACTGAATATTCATAAACCACTTAAGTTTTGGAAAAAGAAAGTAACTCTAAAACTCAAAGAATAATCAGTATGTAGTGAACTTAAAAGCTTAATGTACTACCTCAACACCCATCTGAAGATTATTTTGCTCTAAATAGAGGTCTACAGATTTCAGGGCATTTGTGATACCTCCAGCTATAGATATGTGATTGTCTTTTATCATTACCATATCGAACAAACCCATTCTGTGATTCTGACCCCCACCTATTAAGACCTGAAAAATAATTGGGGAAAGGTCAGATATAAAAAATGTAATCAACAGAATAGTGATATTAAGATTTTCAAGCAAGAGTGGAGATTGTGATCTACACCGCCCATTTATCCACCAAACGTAAACCTGGAGCAGTTTTCCTAGTCTCCAAAATGCATGCAGGGTGTGCAGCATCTGCCATGGCCTGCACGAATGTTGATTATCAAAATTTCTGTGAAACAAATCAAGCTCATATTGTACAAGCCTTCTTTTGAGATACAGCACTATATTAATAAATAACAACAGTCCAGAAAGAATTTTTTGAACGTTGATGCATCCATAAATATATGAACAACAACAGCAAGATACTCATTTCTATGAAAACACACCGTAGTTAGAGTTGCTATTCCACTCATTCTCTGCATAAAGTTAAGAACAACCCTTTCAGCAACAACAATACTATGTGCTCTTCCTGCATGTTTTCATTAACAGAGAACACATTCAAGCTCAAATTTCCAGAATAAAAGTTCGATTCTGTCTGGAATTGCATCTCGCTTACCATGTACTTTGCCAAATTGGAGGCCTTTGTGTACGCTATCACCATCTTTTCTGTACCAGTCGACCTGATAAATACATAAACCAACTACTAAAGTTGCCATTTCTTTTATTCACAACTGTGAGAAAAATGCTTAAAGACTGGATATGCAGATTAGCTACAGAGCTCCAGGTGCATGGTTACCTTTAGTGAAGGATCAACCTCTTTAAATATCATTTCAGCAAGTGCAATACCAGCTACAATTCCATCCTCCTTTGCCAAAAAATGAGCTTCCACCTCCATTTCAACAGGAATTGTTGCTTTACAAGTCACATCACCTATAGTTTAATCACCAAACCTGTATCTTATTAAATGTTCAAAATCTTCAATAGGTCACTTTATCAAACAACTAATTCTACTCTTCTATTAATACATCAATGCTAGGACATGCCTGATCAGATGCCAAAATGTAAAGGAAAAATAAACCCGCACATCCTTCAGCAAGATACACAATAATAATTGGTTGTAAAGCTTGAATATGAATATTCATATTCAAAACTTAGAAGCTCTTTGACACTATTTTCAGAACTGAAAAAGACTCTAATTCAGAATATGGTAGCTCTTGAGCCCAGGTAACTAAGCTTTAGCATATAGAGAATACAAGAATGTATTCCAATCAAGCATACACATTTCCCCAGTATCTCATTATTTTCTGTGAAGGTTGCACCATGATTATTAATTCTTGTCATTTTCACTTTCCTATGTGTTAAGGATAAAGCACTGGCGTAGATAGTTCAATTCACCATTCTTGGCCGTTCTTTTGCATATATCTTGGCTCATTCCCAGGTGTCTTTATTTCTTATGCACCTTAACCATGAATATGCAGTCTAGTATGTTAGAGCAGTACTAAGGATTTCAAATCAGTTACTTCTCAAAAATAAGAGTTCCACACTTCCACTCTGCAAAATACTCTGTTGAGCTTATGCATTCCAGTTCCCTTTCTCTTCTTTTGACATTTCTTCAGATTCATATTCTACCACCGTACGAAGGTTATTAAATCCCTAATGAACTATTTTTGACACATATTTCTTTAAGTGTGAGACAATTGATCAGCACCACACATTACAACAGCATTTTTATCATTGTTTGACGATTTCTCATCTTTACAAACACAAAAATCTTCATTTGCACCATTATTTAAATAGGTTAATCCCCTGAGGTCTCAGTGGCTTTTATCAGTGGATCAATTGATAAACCATCAACACATTAACTGTAAAATTAATTCTTGGAACACTACGGAGAAACACAATCAAACGACATTAACTTTATTCAAGTATCATAAAGCTTGTAAACAGTAAACTTCACCTCGATCACCGGCATCCTCGGAGAGCGCCAGCCGTATAACATTCTTCAGGTCATAAGTGGGGTGCATCGGAGGCTTCACCACCAGGGACCCAGCTGGAATTCCCACGTTTCTGGTGGCTGTCGCTGACATTTTCGCAACCAATCTGCAAATCCTCCAAACAATAAACCCCAAGAATTAGGAACAAAAAGAATGGGAAAAAAAGGAAAGAAAGAAAAGAGAACCGACGCTCAGCCGAGAAAGAGCCCACAACCTTCTGTTCTTAAAGGGCTTGAAAGACAAAAATGGAGATAGAGAAAGGGCCCTGGACATTGGGATTTCTTATTGCTATTTTGAATGGCGTATTGTATTAACAAATTCCTCCACTTTCTAAAAAGTTCTCTTTGTGTGCGTTTGCAGTAATAGTGGAGTGGGAACAATGATTATAATTCGCACTGTGCATAATTGAAATAATTATATGTAAGGAAAAAAATGGCAAATGATATGTAAATCATAAGATAATGTTTATATGATAACCAACATAGGAATTTAAAAAGAAATAAGAATTTTTATGGTTGAATAATTAACTAAATTTTTAGTAAGTATAGTCGCATAAATGAAGATAAATAATGATGAGATTGAAAGTCGTTTATAATGAAAAATGTGGTGTTTGAGCAAATTCAATCAGGAAGGTCAAATGATCCAAATGCTACTCTTCTCAAGGTTTGAGATCTGCAATAGCAACACACGTTAAACTAGTCGAGTTGTCTCTAGCGAAAGCACTCCAACGCTCAAATTAGTTCTGGTCGAGAGATGATAATCGAACAGAATATTGAGAGCTTATAGTGTATTTAGCATTACCTAGTGTGACTGATTATGAGTTATTTATAGCCTTCTCCTGTTGTGTGATATGTCGAAGGTGCCTCTATTAGGTATAGTAAGCTTTAGTCCTTGCCGGAAGTTTAATGGTCATTCCATATCTCTGTACTGTTCCAGGTGGCACCATCTCCTATTTTTCAGGGTGTACAATATTTTGGACATGCGTCTCCCTCTCAAAGATGGTGGCAGAGACTATACTAGTTATCGTGCGCCATTAATGTGGATGTATGCTACTTGTCATAACAATAAATGCAGTAAGAATATGAGTCAGCGCCGGAGTGAGCCATCTGGTCGATAATAGGTGAACAGATGGGGCCAGTCAATTAGAGAAATGGTCGAATAGGTTAAATGGGTTGAAAACTCCCGTCGAATGCAATTGGTAACAATATACTCGACCAGATGGTTGTTGTTGAGTGGTCTAGCCCATAATTAATGTTAGGCCTCAAGCGTTAAATGGGCTTATTGGGCTAAGTGGGCCTATTGGGCTATCACATATCATGAGTCTCCCCACTTGCAGCCTGATCAAGCTTGTCAACGAGCAAGAGCATGGAGTAAATAAATAACTGAATGATGGTTTATAGTCAGTTATGACAGTTATGCACACTCGATCAGGGTTTTTAAATATTCTACCAAGATTTTTGAATTCTCAACCAGGGTTTGTGGCGGTTCTGCTGCATTTAATACGCCAATTACTTCACAGAATACGAGCGTGAGGGGGTAGGGTGTAATTATAATTGCCGCTTGGGTTCCCACGCTCAGATGGCTATAAATATGTGAGATATAGATACCATTTACACTTTTGCTGAAATCGTATTTGGTCAAGTTCCTATTTTTGAAGTTCTCCAAACCATTCTTGCGCTTAGAGTTTGCAAGATATCAGCTGTAAGTTGCTCTGCCCATTTAATCTTTTTCATCCTTTTCTTTTGCTAAATGTCTAGCAGTTCAGATAATGAGGACACTAGGTCCGAGAGTGTAGCGTCTCAAGGGGAAACTGGGATTGAAAGTGCATCTGACACAACCCACAAGAGTGGTTCAAATAGTTTATTGAGCGATGGCTTGAGTTCGAGTAGCTCAAGTAGTTCAAGCACAGAAAGGGCTATTTTTGGGGGCGAAGCTGGCCCGAGTGATTTTCTGACATCCCAGGGTCAATTGCTTACACTGGATTACGATACAAAAATAACCTCCAAAATATCCCCCGCTAACCTGGTGCGAATTAGGGAGATATATATCATATCTCTGAGGAATATGAATTGTTGGTGCTGGGGACTCAGGGTAGAATGCATCAACCTCCTAAGGGATGCATAATAGTATTTAAGGAAGGGTTAAGGTGCGGCTTCGATTCCTTCTCGCCCATACGATAGTTGACCTCTTGGTGGGTCTAGAAGTTTGTATAACCCATTTGCTCCCCAACTATTTTGCCACCCTTTACAATTTTGTGGTGTTAATGCATCTGTATAACCAGCCCACCTCCTTCGCCAACATTTTCAATTTATTCCATTTACCCATGTCACGGAAGTCAGGTAGTATAAAGGAGTCTAATTTTTATTACTTGACCACTCGATCCCATCGAAAATTCTTAGTATCCCCTACTTCTTCATATAGCTAAAAGTGAAAAAAATATTTTTTCTATGTTCGGGGGCCAGGGGATTTCGCCATGCCAAGGGGTTGGTGGAGAAGGCCTATGGAGATGTCAGGGAACTAGACACCTAGTTGGCCTAATACCTTTATTAGGAATTTGGTCAAATTTTAGCATATGGAAGCCTCAATTCTGACTGAAGAAAGGTGTTTGGTGTTGGTGGCTTATCGTCGGCTCAACTCGACCAGCCTACAGGTGATCGACTAGGTAGAGATTCTCGTCGATCATGTTAATTGTGATTGCTATTCTTTCTACTCAATTTTGATGCCTGTTTATCTTATTTGTGTTTGCAAATCACGTAGAGATAATGGACAAAAGCAGAACCTAAACTCAAGCTCGGGCTTTGAGAAATAAGGAATGCCGTTGAGCGATTGTTGCTTGACGAGAGGCTCCTGCCGCTTCGACATGATCGACCTCAACCCTCGTGGTTTCGCAAATCAATCAGGCGTTCGAGCCCCAATATGCTCATCGCGAAGAGCCCATGAAAAGAAGCCTACCAGGTTGGGGCAAGAGGCAAATTGTCGAGTAGGGAGACTCGGTGCCGATGAGGGCCACAAGTGACAAAGGAAAACAAAAAATGATGACAGGCTACGACTTGTTTGAAAAACCTGGTGATTGAGTGCTATTCCAACTCCCTTAGCTATCACTACCCTACTTTGCAACTGACCCTGCCCACGAAATAACTAATTCAACCTCCATCCTCCAAGGGGGAATAACTAGCGGCAATGCCCTAAAGTGGTTGACCTTAGGGATTTTCTTACCCGACCAATGAAAATTGATGAGCCTTAGTTAGGTTGGGGTTCTCCGGGCATTGGCCTACCACTGTAATATGGTAAGCACGAGGTCGACAACTTCTCGTCAAATTCCCTTTTCGTAGTCATACTATGGATTGACATTCTCATGTTACAGGTGGATCAAATGGGCTATAATATCTTTTGCTAATCGGAGCTAGCATTGGCGAATCGAGAGGAGTTACATGGGAAAGGGGATATGGAAACCCTCAAGGTGCAGCTCGAGTCCTCCCAACTTCAGGTCGAGTAGCTGACCAAATAAGTGGCCGAGCTCCAAGAACAGCTGAACTCCAAAGATCAGCAGCTGGTTAAGGCCATCAAGGAGTGGAGTTGAATGGACTCAATAATCAAGAAGGCTCACATAGACTTGCAGGTGAGCTTCTCCTCTGGTTGGGCATGAGGTCGCGCAGAGGCCACCAAGGAGGCGTAGGAGGCCTTCACTTGACACCTCCCTACGATGCAGCACGAGGCAGTGGAATAGTTTATCTTGAGCCCCATCTTTTAGGATGCAAGCGTGACCATATCACTTGACGATGCTCACGAGGTATTCCACAAGGCTGTGAAGCAACTCAAGTACCTTGGTTACATTTTCTAGCCCGACAACAAGAGCAAGATAAGCCTTGTGTTGAATGACAATCTGCAGCCTTATCCCGACCCCGAGGAAGGCGGGGTTGACTAGGCCCAGGAGAAAGAAACTGCGACCTATGCGCCCGATGAGCCTTTGATTGAAGCTCAAAAAAAGAAAGCTAAGGTCAACGAGAGACTGGAGCAATTGGCTGATGAATTTTCATTTGCAGAAGACCTTGTTGTCTAGCTTAGATAAGAACAAGTCAATGTGGCACAATATGTGATGTGTTGACCAACTTTATGAGCGACATCGCAAGGCCTTCTCAACCACCTCGAGTCGTTTTGCCTCTTGCTTGCACGTTGCCAGAGCTTGACTCAGACTGGCCTAAGGGCAAATAGGTGAGGTCCAGCTAGAACTGAATTGGTTTTTGCCATTTTTTGTTGTCATTTTTTTTTTTTTGTGGAATTGTAGCCAACTTCTTAATGAATAAAGGACGTTTTTCATTTCAATCTTGTTACATTAAAGAAATATCTTGAACCTAGTCAAATGCAACTTTATTATCACAGTAATATGGGGAATGTCTGATAAAATAGTTGATTATCACCATCATTATCAAGAAAATCTAACAACACTGTTATCGATTTTGTTTAATGTTGACTGATGCATAGTAATATATTTTCATGACTGTATCATCGATTCTCATTATTGTATGGTCAACTTATTAATCTACTACTTGGTCGATTATTTGATTTAGGTGGAAAAGCCTAAGGTTTGCAGCTTGTTGACGTCATGGTCGATTTAAACTTTGGAAACTAAACGAATGACGTGAAGTTGTTTCTTTGTCGACTACAAGGTCGATGTGAGTCTAGCAGCATGAATTGCTCTTCCATCGACTAACAGTATGAAGCCGCTTGAGTGGCAGTGAGGGGCTACTTATTCGTTAACTATGGGGTCGACTAGGAACTTGGTGGCAGCATGAAGCCACTTGAGTGGCAGCGAGGGCTACTTATTCGTTGACTAGGATCTTAATACCTACAGTTATAACAATGCTTATAAATAGTAGCTGTATTCTTGGAACTTTATTCAAGCCAGAGAATACAAGGATAAATACAATATAATTTTAAATATAAAATTTTCTTAGGTTGATGGCATTCCATAGGCGAGAGAGTTTCTCTCCTTCCATATTGGCTAGTCTATAGGCATTGTGCTTCGATACTTTGACAACAGTGTATGGTCCTTCCTATTTTGGGTTGAGCTTTCCAACATTCTTGGAGACTTCCACCTTCTTGAGAACAAGGTCTCCGACCTTAAAATGGCATAGCTTGACTCACTTGTTATAGTTTTCGACCATCCTCAACCTGTAGTGTTGCATCGTGTTATAAGCTTCTTGCCTACACTCGTCAATTGTTTCAAGGTCAAGTTTTCTCTCTAATGTGTTTTTGAGCTGATGGAAGTGAATGACTCGAGCTATATGTTGAATTAGCTCTGAAGGGATGACTGCCTCAAACCCATAAAGGAAACTATAAGGGCTATAACTTGTAGCTGTTCGGGGAGTTGTCCTATACGTCCAGAGCACTCCAGGGAGGTCGTTTGCCCAGTTCGAGCCATTATCCTGTATCCTAGCTTTCAGATGGTCGAAAATTATTCTCTTGGTTACCTCCGTCTGGTCGTTTGATTGAGAATTTCCCACTAAAGTAATGTGATGTGTGATCCCCAAGGCTTCGCACCAACCTCTAGTGCTCTTGCTTTGGAATTGAGTGTCGTTATCTAAAATAAGGATCTTGGGCAGACCAAAATGACAAATAATATTTTTCTAGATGAAACTCTTGATGGCTGCATCTGTTATCTTAGGAACAACCTCAGCCTCGACCCATTTAGTAAAGTACTCAACCATGATGATTATGAATTTTCATTATCCAGTCGACCTTGGTAGTGAGCCCAAAATGTCAATGCCCCACTAGTCAAAAGGCCAAGAAATTTGGACATTGATCATTGGCGTTGCGGGCTGGTGTGGCAAATTTGAATAGACTTGGCATTATATACATTTTCATGCCAAATCCATTGAGTTTTTCAACAATATTAGCCAAAAGTATCCGTACTTGATTATTTTGTGGGCCAGGAATCTTCCTCCAGAATGATTGCCACACATACCTATATGAATGTCTTATAATACCTCTAGAGCCTGATCAGGATCCAGGCACCTCAAGGGGGGTTCAAAAATTGATCTCTTATACAATCGACTGTGCTTATCAAGCTCAAATTTAGCAACTTGACCTTGAAGGCATCAAACCTCATTCCTATCCTTGAGGATGGTGCCCTGGCTTAGATAAAGTTTGATCGGGTCCTACCAAGAAAGTGCAGTCTCTTTAATGCTTGCTATCAAATTTTCCTTGAAGGGTCCAATCGATGGCCTATTAGCGACCAAATTTCTCGAACCGTTCTCGGAGGGGTGACATCTAAAACTGCTTGAATTTTCTATGGATTGGCCTCAATGCCTGTTTGGCTGACCATGTAGCCCAGAAATTTTTCTCCTCGAACCCCAAATGTACATTTATTCAGGTTTAGCTTCAATCCAAACGCCCTCAATATCCCAAAAGTATGACTCAGGTCGAGCAAGTGGTTTTAGGCTTTTTCTGTCGTGACTATCATATTATCAACGTAAACTTCCATCGATTTTCCAATCTCGTCTTTGAACATGAAGTTGACTAACCACTAATAAGTTCCCCTGACATTTTTCAAACCAAACGGCATAACAAGAAAGCAATACAACCCGTTAGGAACAACAAAAGATGTTTTATCCCTATCCTCGGGTGCCAAGAAGATTTGATGATAGCCTTGAAATGTATCCATCATACTTAATAATTTACACCCAGTAGTTGAATCGACTAGTAAATCTAATCAAGGCAGGGGGTAAGGATTCTTGGGGCATGCTTTATTCAAATCAGTAAAATCATTACACATCCACTACTGTCCCTCAGTGTTTGGGACAAGGACAACATTACAAAGCCAAGAGAGATACTGAATTTCTACAATATACCCTGCATCTAAGAGTTTTCTAACCTCCTCTTTGATGATTTGCGTCTTCTCAGAGTTGAACATCCTTGTCACTTGTCTAACTGGCTTGCATGAGGGGTTAGTGTTGAGACGGTGCACAATGATATTGGGGTCGATCTCTAGTAGGTCGGATGCCTTCCAAGCAAAGATGTTGACATTTCTCCTCAAGAAATCGACCATGAGATACTCTAAGTAGGGGCCTAAGTCTGTTCTAATACGGGTTGTCTTTTTAGGGTTACCCTGTTTGAGCTCAATGGTCTTGAATTTCCCGATAGGCTCCACTCTGGTGTTCTTCAGCTTTCGCTTCTTGTCAACCTGAGTCTCTTTGAGTTTTGCTACAGAGATATCCCCCCAAAGTCTTCAGCTGCGATCGAGTTTTCTACTTGGTTAGCTCGATCGAGATGTTGTAACATCTCCATGCCTTCTTTAGGTTACACAGAAGCTCGCTCATGCTAGCTGGGGTCAGAAACTTGAGTTTCAAATGAATGGACACAGTGGCCCAAAAGTCATTGAGGGCAGATCAGCCAATGATGACATTATAGGCAAATGGAGTATCGACTACAAGGTAATTCAGCATTAATGTTCTCCTTCGAGGAGCCTCCCCAAAAGATGTGGACAAGTCGATCGACCCCTCCCATATGATCTCTAATCCCCTGAATCCAACCAGCGGCATGCGCACAGGTTGGAATTTCAACTTGCCCATGTTCATCCTTTTTAGGGTAGATAAGAAGATGACATTCGTCGAGCTGCCGTTGTTGATCAAAACTTTGCACACCTCAAAGTTCACAATCTCCACAAAAATGGCCATCGGGCAATCTATCTTGTGATTGATATTTTTACCCTTGAGGTGGGCTAGGTTGGCATCAGTAAATGAAATGGGTTCTGCGCTCGTTGTGAGGTGGAAAGTTATCTCCACAGGTGAAGCTTTATTGGACTAGAGCCTCCTCTGTGTTTGTCTCCGAGCGGACTTAATGTTCCCCCAGTGGGACCTCTTGCAATCATGTCAATCACCCCTCTGATGGGTGGGCGATCTTCCTGGGCGAGCCTTGTTCCTTTATCTTCTCTCCTAGGGCTAACTAACCTTTTTCTACGGGGAGTCCAGTTTGTTTTGCCCCATTCAGTCTGGGCTTCCACGGCTATGTATTTTTTGAGGTGGCTTTGCCTAATCAACCTCTCGATCTCGTCTTGAAGATTGAAGCACTCATTGGTGTCATGCTCCTTCTATTTGTGGAAGTGGCAATATTTCTTTGATTTTTCATAGCTTCAGTCTCCGTCAGCTTTTTGGGCCTTTTAAGGAGGTTATCATGCTAGATGGTGTATAGGACCTCTTTCCTCGGGATGTTCAATGGTGTATAGTCATGGAAGCGTTTAATTGGAGATCGACCTCGCTTTTTTTGTTTATGGTCGTCTCTCTCCTTCTTTTTCTTCTTGACCTTGGAGGATTCAAACTTGAGCTTGTCCATTTTTTTTTGTATCATATATCTTTCTGCCAAGTTGAGCAGCTCCTCCATCGATCCAGGCTGTTCCCGCACTAAAGCATTGGCGTATTCTTTGTGCCTGAGCCCCAGAAACAACATGTCGATCAAGAACTCAATCCTGGGGTTATCTATTTTTAGAATCTCCGTATTAAATCTAGTAAAGAAATCACGGAAGGGCTCCCCCTCACCTTGCTTGACAATGTGGAGGTGGGTATGGGGGAGCTTAGCCTTTCTTCTGCTGGCAAACTGGTGCAAGAATTTATCATATAGGTGGTCATAGGAGTAAATCAATGATGGTTCAAGCTTCACGAACCAGTCTAGCGCGATGCCTTGGAAGATGGTCACCAATATCTTAGCATGGATATATTCATTGTATCCATACAGTTGCATCATGTGCTTGAATTGCATAAGATGCTCATTGGAGTCGGTAGAACCATCGAACCACGGCAGACTGGTAGGAACTTTGGCATCCATGGTGATGCGTTCGTCGATGATTTCTTGAATGAATGGAAACCCTCTCTCCCGACGGGACCTTTGACGAGCTTCCACGTTTGGTGCTCTATCGGTATTTCTCCTCAAAATCTCATCGAGATATCTGTTCAACTGCTGGACTTGATGGGATACTTTTTCCCACTCGTCCCGATCTACCTGGGTGGCATTTCAATCAAGACTCAATCTAAGGTGCTCGGCCCTATCGCGCTACAGGGCTCGAATGGGCCGATGTGCAAAGTCTGTAGAATCTCCTCTCTCTTTGCTATAGTCATGCCTAGAGGGTTCAACCTTATCACTTTGTACGGCTCGATTGGGTCTGGCACGATCTACCAAGTCTTCTACCTCTTTCCGCACTTCTAGATGTCTTCTCTCTTTCTGCTGGCGTCTAAGATTGACTTCGTGCCTGGCAGAGGGCTACCTGGCCTCTCGGCGGGAGCAACTGTTCTGAAGGGACCTATTTTTCGATGGGGGCGACTGCGGAGTTGCACTAGCAGCGAGAGTGGGCACTATAGTATGCTTGTTCAGGGCGGCAGATAGCTAGGCTGATATCTGAGCAAAATTTTGCTCATTTATCAACTGCATCAATTGGGGCATGGTGAGTGTCACTACCTGCTCCTGAGAGGCACTGGTGCTTAGAGCGTTTGTGCCTTGCTGGGGGTCAAGAAAAGATGGAGAAGTAGACCTCCAATTTTCCTCTCTTTCGGATACTACTCTGCGTGTATTTATTATTTTTCTCACTGCAATCTCAATATTTCCCACAAACGGTGCCAAATGATGCTGCTGAAAGTTGCGTATAACGAAAGAGGGTTGTGTTTCAGGTGAATCGACCAGGGATGTCGAGTACTCAGAGTTGTATATATCTTGGGGCTTAAGATCTACAATCACAACACACGTTAAACTAGTCGAGGTACCCTCGACTAAGGCACTCTGACGCTCAAATTAGTTCTAGTCGAGATGTGAAGATCGAACAGAATACAGATAGTGTAAGGCTTATAAGGTATTGAGCATTACCTTAAGCGTAGTTGAGTCTAAAGTATTTATAGCCTTTTTCAGGCGTGATTTGACCCTGGTACCCTTATCAGGTGTACTGATTTTTGTTTTTTTCAGGGGATTGGTGGTCATTCTATGTTCAGATCTCGGTATTGTTCTAGGTGGCTAAATCTCCTATTTTTTAGGGTGAACATTACCTATGAAGGTGCATCTCTGCTAAAGTTGGTGGCAGCGGATGTACTGGTTATCACGTGTCATTAATGTGGAGGCATACAGCCTGTTAGACTAATAAATACGATAGAGATCCGAGTCAACGTCGGAGTGGGTCTTGAGGTCAATACGTGTCGACTAGACCCGAATATTCGAACTTCTGGAGTGGTCCTGAGGTCGATGCAGGTCGACCGCGAATCCTACCAAGTGTGATCGATACCGATCGACCAAACAGACTTGATATTGGGCCTCCTAGGCTGTCTCATTTGATATTGGGCCTACTAGGTTATCCCATATCATTTAGTATTATACATATATACATAATGTCGTATAGTAATACGAAAGTGAATATTTGGATAAAGAGAGTAATGAACTTTTATGGAATATATTAAATCATGTATTTTCATATAAATTGTTAAATTTTGAGCTTATTTACATCATAATTACATAACTTGTTTCTCTATTTTTATAACAGAAAATGATGTCTAAAGAATATAGATTAGGAGTTGAATGACATGATATGATAAGAATGTAATGCAAATCTCGATTTGATCAAAATGAGTTTATAAAATTTCGAGTCTATAATTAGTTGATTGAAGAATCAAGTATAACTATGTATTTATAATGCCAAATAAGTACTATTATCAATAAAGGAACCTAAAATGTAATAATGTGGTGAATGAATATGATTAAATTAAATTCTATTATTACTTTTAAGTGATCAATAGAGTTAAAAATTTATTAATTAATTTGTTGTATATATTTTTTAAGAATAACTATTTTGAATTTGGATTCTACTAAATTTTTAGAAAAATAATAAATATATGATGATTTTTGAAATATTTAGATTTGGATTTTTTTGAATACTTGACAGATATCTTACTTTTATCTGGATTCAAATATGATTATTGTGATACCTCATCTCATTGGACTAAATATTGAAAAAGTAACTAGTATATACACTTTGGCCAAGAACTCATGTGCATCCATTGGATATCATTTTTGGGCAAATCGATCATAACCCAATTCTGTGATGCGCTCAATGGGTTTGGAGGCAACTCTTGCGTTCAATAGGCTCACAAGCCTGGGACATGACAAATGGTATCAAAGTCATCATTAGTCGGAATATTAGGAGTCAAGTGTTATACAGAATAAAGTACTATTGTGTGGGAGCCACTTCTTAAACCTATGAGACAAGTACTACACATACGGGAGCCACCTTTAGAGTCTCAACGCTTGGTGGCTGATCTTGGATTTGTGTCATGCTGTGATGTGGACATCGAGTTTTGAAAGAGGGGTGATTGCGATACCCCATCTCACATGAACTAAATATTGAAAGAGTATTGAAGGATGGATGATTGTAATACCCTATCTCACATGAACTAAATATGGAAAGAATAACTAGCATATAGGTTTTGGCTAATAAACTCATATACATCCATTGAATATTTCTTTTAGGCAAATTAATCATAACCTAATTTTAGAATGCATTCGATGAATTTGAAGGCAATTCTCGTATTCAATGAGCTCGTGAACTTGAGGCGTGACAATTATACTAATTATAAATCTTACAAAATTTTAAATAAAATTTAAATATGATATGTTACTTTCAAATTTAAATTTAAATCCAACTTCATTGAAGTGGAATTGAACCCAAAAACAGCCATAAGCTAATCTGTGGGCTAAACTAGATGCTACAGCCGCCCCTACGAGGTAGGCCGAGTTGCCTGCCCTCACCTAGATACAAACATTCAATGATGGATGGCAAAATTATTTCTCTATCATTGTTTATCCTAGTAAAGGGGCCGAGACGGGGATTTTAAATTTGTCTTTACTAAATTAAAATTTGCATCCTTTTAATTTGCTAATCTGTTAATCTGATTCATTGATTGATCCGATGAATTTTTATTATAAAATATCAAAAGTGTAGACATTCTTTTCTAAACAACGTCGCCAATTATATAAATATATATATGTGTGCGCGCGTATGCCAAATATCCTTCATTATAAATACTCAAAATCCATTACATTTACAGGTATACTACATTAAATTTTCTATACTTTTATTTTTTAGTAATACCCTTTAAGAGTGTCAATGGAATGGGATGGGGCGGGATGAGGATAGCTCCCTGCCTTGTCCCCACCCCCACTAAGTGAAAATATCTCTACCCCCACTTCCATCCCCACATACCAGTGTGGAGATGGATACCCACAAATTTAATTTAAAAATTTATTAAATTCATAAAAAATTTTAAAAATAAAAAAAGGTATTAAATTTTTTCAATAATATAAATTATTTCCAAAGTTAAAAGATTGTTAAACATAATTACATAACACATGATATTTAATTATATTTTATCATAAAATATTAAAAAATAAATAATACGTAAACATAAAGTTAAAAAAACATAACAATTTGTCAATTCCTCTAAAGAAATAGAGGTGCCACGAACAATAGGAGAATGGAATGCAAAGGATGAAATGAAATGAACAAAAATAGGATTTGACATATATATAAGAAAATAATAATAATAACTTAATTTATAACGAGTAATGGGTACCAGCGAAAATGAGAACTATGATCCCCTCCCCCACTCCTACCCTTGCCCTGTTTAGCATTTTGGGGACTAAATTGTCCACGTCCCTATCATTAGGAGGACAGATAATTTTGCCATCTCTAATACTCTTATCTATTCATTTACAGACTTAAATATTTAAGAGTTTTTTCGAAAATTTTCTAACCATTCTAATATTTTTATTGTGATTTTAAGTCTTAGAAGGTCTAGTCTAATTAATCCATTCGTACAACTCCAACCTCATCATTGACATATCCTTGAATCGATTCAAATAATTACTCGTGACCTCACATCAAGAGCCCCACTATACATAAATTGATATAATTATGGCATAATATCAACTAATTTTTATTGCATATAATATTGGCACGGCGGTCCGTGTAGCCCACAAATCTTTTTACAAATGTGCATATTTATTTTTGTGTACTCAAGGCACAAGACATGTTGTGCAAAACCAGACCAACACTTCCATGGTTTAGGATATATTTTGGTCAACATGTGATAGCAATGCCAAGAAAAATTATAAAAAAACATAACACCCATATATTTTGACTTTCAATAACTAATTCAAGTGCACTCCATTTTGGACTTGAAGAGGGACAACCACTTTTAACTCCATTTTCACATTAATCAATACTATAAAATTTGTGAAAACTAACCACTTTTAATCATACTACAGCATGGAGAGATATGGGGAATGTTTGGTTATTTTTTTGATTTGATTTTATTATATATTTTGAGAGAATGAGTTATTGAAGAATGTAAAAGTTATGTTTCGGTATGTTTTTTTATTTTTTGGGGGAGATATTTTTGTTATAGCAATCAACTAAATACTTTTTTAGTGAGTTTTTGGGGTGAAAATGGAATTGAATAATTTTTTTAATATGAGAATAATAATAATATATATAATATGTATATATATTGGAGAATGTGTGTTTTGAAGAAAAAATAAAAATATGCTTAATTACGTTTTTCCAAAACAACATTGTTTTGGTAAACATAACCAAACAAAGCCATGGTTATCTCTTTTATGTAAAATAAATCTGAGAAAACTGTTTAAAAAAAAAAAAAAAGGCCGTCTCGAGCCTGCAGTTCCAATTCAAAGTTTTGCAGCCACAAATGTCAAGTTCTCAGTTTGCCGCCGGAGAATTCCGTTTATCCCTGATGGTGAGACTTCAGTTGAAAAATCAACATGTAAATTAAAAAAATAAACTGTCACACATTTTAGTTGGTGAATAATTAATAAAATAAATCAAAATTTCAAACCTCCCAAAAACCTTTCTTCCAAGTTTCAATCTAACTTGGCTGCCATGCCAGAGTTTTTATTTCTTTTCTTTAAAAAAAATAATAATAATAATAATTTCAGACCCCATGACTTTCTTCTGTTAGTAGCATAAATTCAAAGTCTCCCCATATCCATAACCGCAAGATTGTACTTCCTCCACAGGCTATCAGTATCTCCATTCCAGCCCGGCCCCTGAATTCTTGTGGTCTCCAGCACAAAGATTTATAACTAAGGTCCCGAGGCTGTCGAAGAGCTGGCAAAAAAACATGTTTTTTTACCAGAAATTCATGACCACACCTAACAAAATTGTTCCGATAATGTTGGTCTTTTTGCTTGTAGCATCGGCGTCGATAGGAGAGAGCACAAGAATCATGAAAAGTAGGGGTTTCCAAAGTTTGCTGGAAAACCGGCTGCCGAGAGGTCCAGTGCCTCCCTCTGGTCCATCAGTTTGCCATAACAAAATGGATCCCTTAAGAGCAAGCAAGCTGCACAACTTCCCTGCTGGTCAAGACGTTAAGTGTCCATGATTATTGATGTTGTACGTATTTGTTTAATTCTTTTTGTTTTATTTATTTATTTATTTCTCTTTTAATTTCTTCCTCAAATGGCTAGGAAACTTAAACAGTACTATGCAGTTAATAAAACACAATTGCATTATTAATTCTACACTAGGTGGTGGCTGCAAAGATGACATTTAGTTTGTTACAGCTCTTTTGTGTTTTAGATGTAACATTTTCTTGGGATGCAATTTAGGTAGGGGGGAAAAGGTTTTGACTTTTCTGCCAAAAAAAATAAAAAATTGTGTTGACTTTTTTCAAATAATTGCCTACTTTTATTTCCTTTATTAATTGTTAGTTGTACTGTATTTTGACGGTTTAAATCCCCTATTCTATTTTATATTTTATTTTTTTATTTTATTTCATAAATACATGACATGTGTATTAATTGTTTTTTTATAAAAATAATTGATTAAAAATCACATACATTTAATATAAATATAATAAATTGGAACAAAAGATAGAATATAAAATGAAACAAGGATCCAAAATAGTATTCTGAGTAAGGGGAAGGTATGTCTCAATTAATAATCAATATAAATGCTCTGGCATTAAGTAGATTAAATTGATCTATCAAGAATAATCCATCTCTGCATGATCTGTCAAAAGTGGCATTTATATTGAGATTAAGAAATTCACAACAATTTTTTTTCTCTTAATATACATGTCTATATATGCATTAAAATTATGTGAGAACGATATATATCACTCGATCAATTGGGTCAATATTAAAATTCACAATAAAATTTCTTAAACAAAATTTTAAACGTTAGCAATTTTGAGTATGTAAGTGAACTCAACCCCAATCTTTTTGGTAGCGTTGTATCAAAGTTGTTAGAGGGCCCGCAAGAGGAATTGGTTAATGGGACTTTCCATCTCAACTTGTCCAACATTAAGAGGCCCATCTAGGAAGAAAATTTGGAGAGCCCAAATGAACGCAATTATATTCACATGTTAAAAATAAAGATTTTTTATCATCATTATTATTATTATTATTATTTATACACAGATGTGCGAGACTTATGTTGTTGGGAAAAAAAGTACAATCTGTACAAATGCCTTTTCAAGCAAAAGATTAATGTATGTAAATATATTTGGCCAATTTTATTAATCTCCAACCCACGTTTCCTTTCTCAAAAGGTTTTTAGTAGAACCAACCATTCTCGATATATGTGCTTTTGAAAAATCAATTCTATTTTTAGTAAATTATTGATTTGAGAAGTATTTTTAATCTTAATTTTATCAATTTGATCTATATTTTTGAAAGTACCTTCACCGAACTGCACATATATATATATATATATATATATTTGACCAATTTTACTAAACCTTCATCGAACTGCATATATATATATATATTTGATCCATTTTACTAATCTCCAACCCACGTTTCCTTTCTCAAAAAGTTTTTGGTAGAACCAACCATAATTAATATATGTGCTTTCAAAAAATCAATTCTATCTTTAGTAAATTATTGATTTGAGAAGTGTTTCTAATCTTAACTTTATCAATTGGACCTATATTTTAGAAAGAATCTTTACCAACCTGCATATATATATATATATATGAGAGTTAGGTCAAATGAAAAAACCTAATCAACCCTTCGCTATGAATTTATTTATTTTTTTTAAAAACAATTTATGTGTTAATCAGTTCAAGAAAAGAATTCAATATACACATTAAGAAGCAATATATATTAAAACATTTAAATATTATTATTTTTATATAATATTAATTTCTAATAAAAAAGTTTCCTCACGAGTAGACAGGGCGACAACTGCTTCTTATTAGTAATTCATTCCTTTTACACCAAGATTGAATTTCGGACTCATTATATATACTAAATTAAGCTTGAAATATTATATGTATGTTGTTGCCACATGAAAATGTGTTTCACGAGTTTTCTTCATGGAATTTGTGCCGAATCTATACAGCACATACGTTATAAATGACAGCCAACCTCAAATTTGGAATTCATTTCCATTGTTATGTTGTCCTGGTAAAATATTTTTGCAGTCTTTCCAAATTCTTGTTTGTGATTCATTTATACTGTAACTTTGAACTGTCATATTTCCACCTGAAAATGTTGTTCTCGGGTTTTGGGATATGTGGCCACATGAAACTGCTTTTCACGGGTTTTCTTCCTGGAACTTGACAAGGTTTTCTACCTGGAACTAGACAAACTTTAGTACAACAGAAGTAAGATATATCATTAATTTCCGTATCAATCCAGTGTCCATTTTTGTCACAGGTAACCACGTACAACGCCAACCACTTGGTAAAAGCTGTTTGGCCCCAGCGGAAAATTATCCCAAGAAAAAGGGGAGCTCCAAAATTTTTGCTTTGATCTAATTTCAAGTCGGCACAAGATTAAACAATCATATACATACAGTTGATGTGTGATTGGTGGGTTTTTTTTTTTTTTTCTCCTTCTGATTTATATGAAATTTTGAGGAGTTGGGCTAAGAGTAAATTGTAATCAGAAAGCAAAGAAAAATTAGGGTTGTTGAGAAAATTTTATATCGATAAAAAGAGTTTAACGTCAAATGGTAAATGAAACATGTGCTTTAACCTAAATAATCATATCATGAAAATTGAATAATTTAGACTGTAGATTCAAATGAGTGCCTAAGAATCTTAAAAATGGAACGCGGGTCCTACATAATTAAGTTAATTAAACACATGAAAAGCATCCTTGATAACATCGAATCAATAATATCAAGCCATCACTCACAATCTAACCAAAGACACCACTAAACATATATAAGCCCACGTTTTCCCTACTCGAGCAGAAAAACCACTCATGAAGAACCCCACAAATATTTGTTTTATTTATTTTTGGAAATAAAAATATTTTTTGTTGTGCGGTAAACAAGAAAAAGTTTCTTAAACATTGAACCCCAAACGCAATTTTTCTTCTTATATATATATTTTTTAAAAACTTCTCCTTGTTCTTTTCATTGCCAAATTTACATGATAAAAGGCAAAGTCCACACAAGAAAAAGGGAAAAAACAAAAAAAATAAAAGGCGGAAAGTGTTGCCTCTCCATATGTGGGGGAAGGTTTAGGTAGGGGATAGCAATGGGGCACTTTTAGGACGGGTTCAGCTCAATTCATATTTTGTCTCATTATATCTTATTTCGTCTCATACCCTGTTCGTCCCAAAAAGATCCTGCCCCTCCCCTCCCCTCCCATCCCATCCCATTAGTGGGTTCAACCCTTCAATTCGAGAATAATTAGAAAAATTAGAATCAGTCAATAAAAGTATCAAATCAAAATTACTTAAGAGCAATTGCAATTTAAATTTTAAGTATAAAAATAAAAAAAAATCATGCAAACAAAATAAGATCTTAAAAGCAAAATAGGAGATAAAAATATAATTAAAGTAAAAATCCTAAATTATTTGAATATTATTCTTAATCTTAAAAATATAAAATAAATTATATATCATATATTTATTTATATAATTTATATGAAATACATTTGAAATAAGATTACTGGACAAGTTTGATAAACAATATACCCCGCCCCAAATACTTTGACTTATAAAACTCATATCCCAATTGATATTCTATTAAGTCATTGCAAACTCATTTCATTCCAGACGAATTGGGTTGGAATTTGAATTTTGACTCATCTTGTTGCTCTCCCAAGGGGTAGGGGGGTTGGTGGCTATTCTGAGGAGGTAGTTTTGTTATGCTTCTTTGGCATTGATATTTGTTATTTCTTGATTAATCTATGCTCCATTAATATTCCTTTATTTCATATTCCAACGGCTGAAAATGCATCATGGATTGTCTCAAATCTCATTTTCTAGGCATATAAAATTATCCCGTACTGGCTGCCTATGGATTAGAGTTGTCCGCGTCTACATGACGCATATGAGAACTTTTTCAATAAAGGTTAAGGACATTTATAAGTTATAATGATTTTTCTCTCAAAGTTGGGTAGGTTTAACAGTTGGTCTTGAATGTTTTGAGAACTTTTTCGATAAAGGGTAAGTGCATTTATAAATTATATTGATTTTTCTTTTAAAATTGGGTAGGTAGTATATTTGGTGTTGAATATTTGTTCAGTCGCTGTAACAATATCAATTAAAATTAATGTGTCAGGATGATGTCCGTTGTCAATAAACATCATCCAACTCACATGTCAATACATTTCAAAATTTTAATAATAAATTTGTGTCAATTATTAGAAGAAATTTCAAAATAATTTGAAACCTCAAGCTTCTTCAATGCAAGGAAAAAATAATTGAAATAGCCACTTTTAGGAGGGTGATTCTACATTGAATTGGGTATTGTCAGTATATATAAAAAAATTTAATGAGAAATTTACTTTAATTATTGCATGAAATTTCAAATTATACCTAAAAGTTTCTTCAATGTAAGAAAAAATAATTGAAATAACCAAATCATATGTACAGCCATTACATTGCGGGGGCAAAAAGTTTTCACCACCCATCTAAGTATAATACGCTTAATTCATTTAAAAATTTTACTTGGAAGATCTCTTTCCCACAAGTCATGAGTGATCGAAGCCTGTCCACTCAAATTATTCTCTCTTCGAAATAAATGACATGCTAATTGGTGACTAAAAAGCTAAAGAGATGCAGTAAGGGAATGTTTGGTTATGTTTTTTTTTTTTTTTAAATTTTATTATATATTTTGGGAGAATGAATTATCAAAAAATATGCAAGTTATATTTTAATATATTTATTTATGTTTTAGAAGGATATTTTTTATTATAATAGTCATATCAATATTTTTTTGTTAGGTTTTTGAAGTGAAAATAGAATTGAGTAATTTTTTTAATATTAAAATAATAAAAATATATATATAAAAAATATATGTATATATATTAAAAAATATATATTTTAAAAGAAAAATGAAAATATATTTAACTATATTTTTTAAAATAATATTATTTTAAAAAAATATAATCAAACATTCCCTGAACTTTTTAAAAGAAGTTGCTTAGTCCATGCTAAAAATATGAATAAAAAACTATTAGTTATTGATCATCAATATAAAAAAGGTGGAAAGAATACATTAATATAATACAGTGAGTGACTAATAGCTTAGTTATAATTGGCACTATCCATGTGGTGGTTGGTGGAGTACGGCAATTATATGAGGTTTGGTGGGCACATATCAGTTTTGGGGTAGTTGGCCTCGCGCAAAATATCTCTAACAATGTTTGGAAAAATTTACTATATAGAGTAATTTAATCCTAGCAAAAGAAAAAATAAATAGAAAAATAATAATAATAATAATAATAAAAACAGCCACGAATGTAATGCCCAAGAAAGAGGGAGAAAATTATGTTTTTGAACTTACCTAACTAAAATGATGTGAAACAATACATTCTTACATAGTTTGAGCATGAAAACCCAAATGGAAAACTCATATAAAAATAATTTTTCCGACATAATCGCATAAATTTTGAACTAAAAGTAGTCATGGAACGATTAATACACGCATATAATTGTCTATTTTTTTCCTTTTGATTGAGCTACGACTCTCGAGTTAAATGATATGTTTTTTATTTTAAAATTATTATTTTAATTTATACATACATATACATTAAGAGCTTGTTTGGTTTTATTCTCGAACTTTTTTTATTTTTTATTATTTCAAAAATAAAATAAAAGCCATCACTTTTTAGAAATTTTCACCTAACATCATTTTTATTTTCATTTTCAGAACACATTTTTTAATAATTTATGTATCTTCTCTCTCTATTCTATTATTTATATTACTCTCTACCTACACTCTATTAAAACCAACATAATCATTATATTTTTAATATTTCATTCAAATAAAAATTTATTTTTACCAATTAACTTTTTAAATTTTAGAAATGATGAAAATGAAAATAGAACCAAATAGCTCCCAAGAGTATGCTATAGAGTCAAATTCCCGATCTCATATTTCATGTGTAAAGCTAATGTTACTAGATCAAATGATTGCTCAATCTTTTGATGATTTAAATGTAATTATGCTTTGACGGAAGATAAAATAGGGCAATTTCAAGTTCATAAACTATAATGGTTCCCAAAACAAAGGGCAGAGGCAGATAGAAAGGGGAAAACTGAAAAATATGTACTGAATTTCAAATCATTGGACCTCTGCAAGTGGCATTCGTCTTCATTGGGGTTGTAAATGTACCAGACGTTAATGGATTTCAAAATTGAGAAGCTGAAATCTTGCGTGGAGTTAAAGTTCCCCTCTTTTCAACGTCAATGCGATAATTCCGAATCTTGTCCGGCTAAAATGTTGTCCTCTTTTTGTCAGAAAAGTAAAACATGAAAGAACAACACATCCGAAGTTGGTACTGAAGAAGTGGATTCTGAGAAAGGCCTAGAAACCCCTGTCCGTCCTTTGAATCATGGAAGTTAAATTCCCTTTAAGAGCGGCGAAAATGCATCCGTAATGTTTGGTTTTATTTCAAGTCTTTAGGAAAAAAATGATTTTGAATAGTAGAGTGAGAGAATGTGATATATATATTTTTTAATTTTTGTTTATTTTGGAAATTAGTTAGAGATTAATATTTCTGAATAGAATAATAAAATTGATTTTATCTTTGAATGAAATAAATTATATTGTATGTGTCGAATTAATATTTTTTTATTTGATTGGTGCGGTGAAGATATAAATGTAATGGAATGATACATAACATATATGTAATGGTTATATCTAACTTGAGAATAATGAAAGACTTGTATTTTGGGATGTTATGAAATTGTTTTAATATTCTACGGGAACGAAAAAGTTATATTTATTTCATTTTCTCCAAAAGGAAAATAATGTGAGAAAATTAAATAAAGTCAAACACAACTATTGTGTGTTAGATATTTTTGGATGATGCAGAAAGTGTATTTTTGTGTATGTGTATGATGTCTAATCTTAAATGAATTAAAAATCAAAGAAATAAACACTTTATAAATTTTAATGAAAGAATTTATGTGTATTTATTACTTTCAAATTATATTTGATTAGATTGACTGCAATTCTTGGGTCCAGCATGTTTCAGACAATCAGTGTTCAGTATTTTTGGCCACTCTCCAATTCAAAGACAACATTATTAGATGAGCAGGAAGCATCCCTCCATCCAAAAATTCGAAGTGAATTTTGTACTCATTGTATTCATGCTAATCTCCACCTCAAAATCTTACATCAAACCCATTTCCACACAAACTTTCCCAAACTTACCCCCTCATAATTTCAGGAAGCCAGCAGCTGGAAAAGTACGTGAGAAAAGATGGTTGTCTGCACTGGGACAAAAGCTATCTGTACTGCCGAAATAGAAATAGGGGGGTAGAGGGGAGTTAGATGGTAACCCAAAAGTAGTAGAGGTGGAGTTGGAGCAAAACTGTCCACCAATAAATATTTACTTTTTCTTTTTAAAAAAATTGTCTACCTCAAATTTAAGTGTAATTAATTAGTTATATAATTGTTAGAATCTAAGTCGGCCAAATATACGAATAGGATTTTTATATATAATTTTGAATAATTTTTATATTTTAAATTAATTTTTAGGATGAGTTACGCTAAAGATTTTTTTTTTTGACATGATGTCAGATTTAGCTATTTTTATTATTGAATTATTCAATATTATTAAATTATGCATTTCATGTTATTTCATATCATAAATACTTATTTTTCAACGTGATTAAATTGAAAAAAGTATTTCCCAATATAATTTAGCAGTACAACCACCAATATATGTATGTTTAACTCGTTTCATTTTGGTCCCCACTCCCCCACATTTTCTTTTTTGGCTTCAAGATAAAATTTCCTGAAAGACCTTTGTCTCCTCCAAAATAATTGCAATTGTTGGTATGTACTTATTTCTTGTGTACGTTTTCTACATGTAAACAGTCCTCTCCACTGGGCTCTCCTTCGGCACTTCCACCTGCACAAGCAAATACAAGATAATTATAGAAAGAAATTCTCAATTTGTATATTGATCGAAATGTATCTAGATTTTAATTAAACGTTGACATTTATATATGGGTACAGCAGACAACTCAATTAAATTATTAGGGGAAAAAAAAAGAACATTTAAGGAATGTTTGGTTATATTTTTCTGAAATAACATTATTTTAAAAAAACATAACTAAATTTATCTCCATTTTTCCTTCAAAACACACATTTTTAATATATAAATATATTATATATATATATTTTATTACTATTTTAATATTAAAAGAAATCATTCAATTTCATTTTCACTTGAAAAATTGAAAGAAAAAGCATTAACTTGATTGCTATAATAAAAAATATCTCTTTCAAAATATAAACAAACTTATCAAAAATTAATTTTATATTTTTTAATAATTTATTATCCCAAAATACATAATAAAATTAAATAAAAAACATAACCAAACATTCCCTTAATATTTTGTAGCGCCTCTAACATGTTCCAAGCTAGTTGCACTCTTTTTTTTTTTTCTTCTCTTGTAATTAATTTCTAGGGTTATATATATATATATATATATATATTATAAACAATTATATAAATATAATTGACAATGTGTCTAGTTTGGGGATGGGTTGTTGAAGGTGCGGGTGATTCACAAGGACTAAATCTCACCAGTCAGTCAAAGGGTATTTCTCACGTGTGAGCAAAGCATTGACATGTTAGTGATCAGTTATATTTCACACGAGCCAAACGTCCCTGAGAATTTCCTATGTTAATTAGAGCCTATAAAATCTGCTCAGCAGTGCCCGGCAGATTGGCAGGTATTCAGTTTCATCCTCTGATTCATTAATTTCTCACCTTCGCTCTCTGCCAACTTCTATAGATATCTATTTACTGGTCAAGTTTCTTCCGATAAAAACTGAAATTTGAGGTAAGAGAACTAAGACATCCGCCGGCGGCCGGAAAACGGACACTGATCGGAAAAATGAAACAGGTGAGTGGTTTCGATGCTGTGCTTGTCAAGTGAGCAGTCCGTGTTGTAGCTAACCTATGTTTCGTTGTCTGTTCGACCTTGAACCAGTGATGACAAAACCCTAAGGTTGGTTTATTTATTTATTTGTTTTTAAAAAAAATCCAGTAACATTCGTGAAAAATCGAAAATTGTGTTTTTATTTTGTTCCTTTTCTACGGAACTACTTTGTGTCTCTTAGTTTCCGTTCCTACAACTGTTGATTTTAGATTATATACTTTGCTTGGATGATTTAATAAAGTAAGTTTTTACTCCAATTCTTAAAAAATATAACGTAATAATTAATTTAAATTTTTTGAAATAGACTATTCAAAATGATTTTTTTCGTTATTTATATATTTATTTATGATTTATTTGGCTATTTATTTAGTTATGTGCCTTTTTTTTTTCCTTACCATTTTCTTTCCTGAAAAAGTTAAAAATGTTTCAAAAGGAGCTCGTATAAGATACCATCTTAGTACAAAAGTCTCTGGTCTTGAAAAAAATTAATTATAATGTAGATCATGCTACATTAATATAATAAATTGATTATTAATATAATATGATTGGAAGTATTTAGTGTATATGAAAATTTTTCGTACTGTTGTATGTAAAATTTGTACTTTCTAACCCATTTGAGAATTCGGATCTGCGCCAAGCATGCGTAGATGGTGAAAGGGACATAAAGGTCAAAAAAAGATAAAAATTGTGAAGCTTGGGACAATCTTTTTTCCCCATTTAATTTGTTTCATGTGTAGTACAAAATTGTTCATAAATAATTTATTGGGAAATTAATTTCAATAATATTCAAGAATGAGTCGAGGGACTTTTGATTTAATAATATAAATTTTTTATATAATATAACGGGTTAATAATTTAAATTCAAACAAATTTTTAATATATATATATATATATATAAAATAAGATTCAAGAATGATTTGTTTCTTGAAAGAACAATTTTCAAGGTGGGAAGAGACAACGAAAGTAAGGTGTGATAAGCAAGGACTGCTGATTTGCCAAGATTTTGCATGGAAACCAATGCCTTACTATGTACGGTCTTCGAAGTACCACTGTCTTTTGCATCAGGAAAGAAGGTTTGCTGCTCTTTTTGAATAACTGTATATTTTCAAAAATGAGTATTAATTGCAGGAAGATGTTCGTTGAAGTTGGAAAGAGTGAGTTCATGACTTTAAAAGGCGAAGTAGAACAAAAGGGTCCAAGGTAATATCGATCAGATGCTTTGCTATTTTGCGTAAAAAAAAAAACAAAATCTTTTTACCTTAGTATTTTTTTCACCTTAGTCATGAAACAAAAAAAGGAGTGGATAGACTCATAATTAAATTGTGAAACAGATGGTTCCAAAATTGGAAATGTTTTATGAATTTCTTCGTGTGAGCTGATATTTATACATACATTTTCAATTTGTCTTTGTGTACCACATTTTGCAGAAAGGGTAGATTACTGGCAGCTTTCAGATTGTTATTTATTTTTTTTGTAATTAAATATTATATATATTTTTTTCAGTAAAGACTTTTTCCTTTCCTGATGGTGCAGACTTCAAAAGTGTAATAGCCAATGTGTTTTGAGGTAGCAGCACAAAATTACCGAGTGGATCGATCATGGATTATATGCCATTTATGTTGTAGATGTTGATTAATTGATCAAATAATATTATTATTATATTTAAATATATAAAATTTGAGGCTTGAATTTGCACGAAATCTAAATTTTTGTATACATTGTATAAAAAGAAAAAGAAATGCACCACATAAATTACCGTATACCCGGGTTGTTTTTAAGCAGGCCCATCAAAGTTTCAAGGACCCATACTACCAAAAAAAAAAAAAAGAATTAACTAAACATGTTAATCAAGATTAAGAATACAATAAACTAAAAATGAATACCTAGCAACCATCCTATAAAAAAATAAAAAGAAAAAAAGAAACTAGCCTTCGTTATTTTCAAGGGCCTTTCCTTCTAAAGAATTTAAACTATTGAAAAAATTGACACATTATTTAGAAGAAGAACCAATTTTGTCGACTAACTAAACATGTTAGTCAAGATTCAAGTCAAGCAAACCGAGCAAAATGGTAAAATTTCAAAAAGTCCAAATACTGCAGAATTGAATACGCACAACAACTGGAGTTTAACAAATTAATACTTCAATAATTCCCACATCGTAATGCCATACAAAAACTGATCCAAAAAAAAAAAAAAAAAGCCACACAAAAATAATTGGGAACAAACATGTATAGTTCTTCATTTTTAAAACTGGTAATTAATCAAAAGACATGTATGGTTAGAACTCAATTGTCTGTACAATATAATTAGGGTTAGATCATGCTTGTTTTTTCGATGTACATATATGAATACATTTTAATTCACTTTTTTTGTGTTATTCAAAAATTCCAAATGTATCAAGCATGTTACCATGATGTTTCATAATCATATAATCATATATCTTATTACATTTCTTTTGTCCCCACACTTTCCCTTTTAGCTTAAAACATAATTCCCTCAAGTCTTTTAATGTCCTAAAATTATTTCCTCATATATATGTATGTATACGTATCTATACATACACACACAAAACCCTGCATGCACGTATGTCATATGGGGATTGGTTGGTGGAGTAAGGAAATGGAGGAATAAATCTCATCTGTCAGTCAAACCCTGTTGTCACGTGTAAGATCGTAATATATTTAATTACTTTGACAATTTCGCACGAGCCAAACATCCTTAGCATTAGTTTTCTTTGTAAAAAAATGTCTATATAACCCACTGAAAAAATCCAACAAATAATGGCAGGCCCTTATGGAGCCTCTAATTCCATGACCCTCTTTCCCATATCTTATCTTCATCTGCTCAGTAACCGCCATCACCCTCCTAAGTTGTCCGAACGTTTTGTTCCTAAATATATGCGGACTCTTGCTAATTTGTGTGTCTCTTGAGGTGTATTGATCGGCAGGTTTTTCTTGATCAAATAGGAATTTCAGACGATGGACGATCGATCGACATCGATATAGATCGAAAAATCAGAGTACAGGTGAGTGGTTTCCATGCTATGCTTGTCAAGTAAGCAGTCTTGTAGTTGTTAGCCTTTGTTTCATTGTCTGTTCGACCTTGAAGCTATGAGAAAACCCTAAGGAATCAAATTTGCCTCTTGTCTTCCTTTTTTATTTTTCTCCTTTTCTTTTCTAATTAAAAAACCAAAAAATAATAAAGATATATTTATTGTTTTTATTCCAACCCTAATTTAATTTTTTTCTTTGGAACACATCGATCGATGCAAGATGAATAAGATGAAAAGTCAAATTGTCATTTTTGATGTTGAGTACGGATAGATTATTAGTTTTTTTTAAAAAGAAAACATGGAAATTAAGGATAAAATTGCTATTATTGTTTATGATCCGAGGATCAATAAGCATAAAAGAACTCATCTTACTTGCCACAATTGATAAAGATGTGATGTTAATTTCAGCAACCAAACTCTCAAATATTTTTTCTCTTTTCATATGTAGTCATATATAGTATATAAAATGATTCTTTTGAAGCTTCTACATGTTAATTTAATAATTTTCTGTGAAATAAGAAGCAAATTTATTTAATATTTCATCAATAATAACATATAGCAACAAGATTAAGGGAAATATATTAATTTATCCACTGTCTGGTGTGTATGTATATATAGAGTTAATGAACTTAATTAAACTTTGATCTTCATATAATTAATTTTTGGAGAAGTTAATCATCGAATATTTTCTTAGTGAAAATCATGCATCCTGCATAATCATGGGTTATATATGGTTGAAATTATATAAAGTCCTCCCATAATTTCTATGAAAAATCAAAATATCATCGTTTTGGGGTATTATTTATTATTATTGATCGATTTTCAGTCATGGATATTGTATAAGATAAAAATAATTTTTCTCTATATATCTTTCTGTACATATATATATCCGTATCATATCTTTTCTGTTCTGTTATAGTATTTCACACACATGCTCATTATATATATTTACACCCGGCTATATAAAAAGATTTTTTCTCCATTTTGTGAATCAATCTTTTTCTCAGCCAAATAATAATAATAATAATAATATAAATGTACTTCAATAGCCTCTTGAATTAGGAAAGGACGACTGTGGAAGCCCACGTTGCATTTATGTTTCCATCTATCTCTTTTACAGTTCGTTTGAATTTTCTATTTTATTATCTTTTTTTATTTTTTATTTTATTTTATGAATATATAATACGGATATTAAATATTTTTTTATAAAAATAATTAATTAAAAATCAAATACACTTAGCATAAATATAGAAAGTTAAAATAGGATATGGAGTAGGAACTGGAATAGAAGATTCAAATTGATTTTCTTGTAGCAAACTTTTGGGACTTCTTCATACTGAATGAAGACATATGACTATATATATACATACGTATGTATGTACATGTTTCTTGGAACTTCAAAGGGTCTTCTTGAGATAACTTGTATAGTACTATGTGCATAAAGTGTAGAAATTAAGCAAGAAAAAATGCAGATAAATTAAGAAACTTTGTATTATAAAATGGAAAATTGTATTTAATTTCCATGTATGGTATCATGTATATATATGGTAGTTAATAATCTAGGAGAATTTAGATTTGTTTTAAGGTCGAAGAGACAATGAACCTAAGTGAGAACTAGCAAGGACTGCTGGCTTGCCAATGGTAAGCATGGGAATCAATTACCTTTGCAGCAACAAGGGAAGATCAGAGAGCATGGCTGCTTAATTCTTTATTTATTGTTCATTCAATTCCAGCTTGCTGGGACTGTTTTTGGAATATATGGAATTGAAACATTTGTGAACAAATTAAATTTAATTACCTGTGAATATCAGTGTTGTCTAAATGTATTTATCTTGAATCAACTACTCATTTTAATTTTTGGTTATTAAAGGGAAAATTTCAAATGTACATATGCATTATATGAGCAAGGAAAAAAGATGCATTTTTACTTTTGTCCTCTAAGTTAATTATTACAACTATTGAAATTAAACAAGC
>JACGDI010005596.1:156993-176438 GCA_014898725.1 Jacaranda copaia
CCCCCCCCCCCCCACTCTCCCTTTTTTCTTTTTACATCTTATTCAGCACAATTTGCTTTATTATTCATCATGTTTATAGTTAGATAAGTGACTAATTGAAAATTATATAATGCGCAATGCATGTGTTCGAATTTTTCATATGCAAGAATAAAAAAATGATCCATTTAATTAGATTGCAAATACAATGAAGGAATTGTATATGGCAATAACAATATCTTTTGACATACTAAAAGTAGGTATTATCTGTCTAGTAATGTAAGACTTGATACATTAAAATAATTTTTTATATATAGATGATATTTGAAGCATTTGCATCAAATTCGGCCTTTCCATCTTTCATGTGATGGAATATTGCTAGTTAAATTTTCTAAGAAAGTCCTTTATATTTTTGAAATTGATACCACTTCTACTAATACATATATATGTTAGCATAGAAAACCCTAGAAATTAAAAACATTAAATAAGAGAACTCTTCTTAAACAAATTTCATGTCTATACCTTCAAATTTCCCAAGATTAACGTTCCTTATTTCAAGTAATTTATATATGATCTTACTTCTTAGGTTAATTTGCTTGCTTGATTCTTTTCTTGAACGTGATGGAGACAATTTTGTTTTAAAGTTGGTGATGATGGCGTAGGAGTAGTAATTTAGGTTGTGGGAGGAAATTGGAATTGGGTTTTGATTGGATAAAATAAAATATAATTTATCGTGAAACTTTTCTTTGATTAAAAATATAATATTTTTTTAGAATTCTAAAATTACGATAAATAATGCAACAACCACTACAAATAATTGAGTTACTTGACAATTGACATTGAGATAAATATTAAATATGGAGAAAATTTAAAATATTTTTACCTGATGTAACATTTTTGTATTTCAATTAATGCTCCAAAGTCTTATTTGATGTATGCTAGGAGGCTGTATTAAATTTCTTATAGTAGTTGATAGTAGCATTTTTTTTTTTTTTGGGATCAATTTTTGATCAGTTTTAATAGACACAATTATATTAATGATTTTGAGCGCATTAACTTTGAAACCAATTCAAGTCCAAAATGTAGCATTGATTATGAGGAATCATATCTCACTATATGAGGTAATTAACTCGTAAAATTATCAATCCATCCTCAATTTTTATTATCACTTTTAAATTACTAATACGCCTCGAATTCTGAAATTATTGTATTGCCCTTTTGAAAATAGTATACAATCTTCACTTAAATAACATTCATAAAATTTTTTAGTTGATAACAATTTTTGTTTTAAATACAATTCATTAGTGATAAAAATTAATATTTTGAATTGTCACCATTAACAATTTGTAACATCTTTATGGTGATAACTTAATGATAATAAAAATTACCACCATTATTTGTGATAAATTTTTTATTATTATTAAATTATCATCATAAGAGTATCACTATTTGTTAATGGCGACAACTTAACACTATTATTATTACTATTTAGTTTGTAAAAATATTAAAGTGACAAAGTAAAGTTTTTTGTCACTTAATATATATAAATAGTGGCAATTTTTGTACTATCATTTATTATTTTATCACTAATTTATTATGTTTTTAGTGTCAGACGGAATCTTCTTCCAATCTGGAATTTAGTTAGCTTAAGATCACACACACACACACACACAACAATAAAGTAATTCCCCTTGTCTTACATGTATAATAATAAAGTAATTTTCTTTTTCTTGTGATATTTCAAATTTTATATGTAGCACACCAATATCTCTTTTAAGAAGTTTTACTAAATTTATATTAGTAAAATTTCAATTCCATAAAGTTTTTTCTGTACCATTATTATTTGTGATAAAATTTTTATTGTTACTAAATTGTTATCATAAAAGTATCACCATTTGTCAATAGTGACAACTTAAACATTATTATTATCACTATTTAATTTGTGAAAATTATTAAAATGACAAAATAAAATTTTTTTATTACTTAATTTATATAAATAGTGACAACTTTTATACTGTCATTCATTATTTTGTTACTAATTTATTATTTTTTTTAGTGTCAGACCAAATCTTCTTCCAATCTGAAATTTAGTTAGCTTAAGATATCTCTCTGTCTCTCTCTCACACGCATACATAACAATAAAGTAATTTCCCTTGTCTTACATTTATAATAATAAAGTAATTTTCTTTTTCTTGTGATATTTCTAATTTTATATACAGTACACCAATCTCTCTTTTAAGAAGTTTTACTAAATTTATATTAGTAAAATTTCAATTTTATAAAGTCTTTTCTGTACCATTATTATTTGTGATAAAATTTTTATTATTATTAAGTTGTTACAGTAAGAGTGTTATTATTCGTCAATGATGACAACTGAAACACTGTTATTGTAACTATTTAATTTGAAAAAATTATTAAAATAATAAAATAAGATCTTTTATCACTTAATATATATATAAATAATGACAACTTTTATGCTGTCATTCATTGTTTTGTTACTAATTTATTATTTTTTAGTGTCAGGCCAAATCTTCTTCCAGTTTAGAATTTAGTTAGCTCAAGATCTCTCTCACACACACATACACATAAAAATAAAGTAATTTTCCTTGTCTTACATTTATAATAATAAAGTAATTTTCTTTTTCTTGTGATATTTCTAATTTTATATGTAGCACACCAATCACTCTTTTAAGAAGTTTTACTAATTTATAGTAGTAAAATTTCAATTTCATAAAGTTTTTTCAGTGATTCAACACAAAAAACCCCTATTATTATTATTATTATTATTATCATCATCATCATCATCTTCTGCTTCTTTTGCATTTGTAACATAAATGTTATTAAAAGCTCGGTATGAAAACAAAACCTTTATTATTATTTTAATTTATCAACAAGTCCATTGTACCATAGTATTTAATTTGGTCTTTGCGTAAAAGAAGAAAGAAACTATGAAGAAAGCCGTGGATCTTTGGTTTTCCCTCGTCAATGGAAGTGATTTCCCCCCGACAGAATATGATATATATTCTTTTTATTATCTCATTTTCCACCCTTTATGCAATTATACCCCAAAAATATCTGCATGCGACTATTCAGTGTTTGACTGAAACCAAAACCATGTGAGAAACGAAGCTGTTGCTAGAACATTCCAGATGGCCAACTTCTTCTATAGAATCCCATGGAAGCTCTTTTATCCCTTTAGATATTTTGTGGCTTTTATCATCGATCGGGACCCACTTAACAATTAATTATTATTCTATTTATACTCAGTCCTTCGCCTTTCATTACCTCCGTGCCATTCATTTTCACTTGAATTTGCTGGGCTACTGCTTCCTCTTTGCAAATTTGATCATTTTTATTTTGTGGGTTTAGCTCAGCAATTGGAGTATGGAGTACAATAAAGGGTCACCTTCGTATTATGGCGTTCTTGGTGTTAGTTTGTGTTCTTCAGATGAAGAAATTCGACGTGCCTATCGTAGGCTGGCCATGGTATGTTGTAAAAGTACAAGACGTCTTCTTATCTTTCTCTTTCTCTGTGTGTGTGGTTGATTATGGAGAATGAAAGGTTAATGGGTCACAATTTGTGGTTCCTGATTTAAGCCATTTTACTGTTTTAATCTTCTGTGATAATTAATTCAAGATTTGGGGAAATATAGTCATGGAAATGTGCATTATGATGCGGGGTGTGTTTTGGGATGTGAAATTGCTAACAATTTGGGTAATGGTTTTGTTGAATTTGATTCAGCAATGGCATCCTGACAAGTGGACCAGATCCCCTGCATTTCTTGGAGAGGCCAAACAGAAATTTCAGCAAATTCAAGAAGCATATTCAGGTAATGTAGTAGAATTCTTTTGCGTTCTTTGGTAAGTTTACAATGCTTGGAAATGAGGTGGATAGTGGCCTGAAGTTTGATTGATTTGGTTGAAACAGTATTGTCGGATAGGAGAAAGAGAACATTGTATGATGCAGGCCTCTATGACCCTGATGATGAAGAAGATGAAGTAGAGGTAGTGTAGTTTGAATAGGGTATAATTTTGTTCTAGATGGCTCTATTTATATGGGCTTTTGTTTCTAACAAGGAGTCAATGCTGTTTTCTTAACAGGGATTTGCAGACTTTGTTCAAGAAATGGTGTCTCTTATGAATGATGCTAGGAAAGAGGTACGAGATATTAACTGTTTATTGTGAACTCAGCATGTTTTGATCGTTGTGAATGTTCTGTTTGGTGAGTATAGAAGCATCTTGAAAGTTCTGGATTTTTCTGATAATTAAGATTCCACAACTCACTCATTTAAGGGATGAATGGTGGGGACCATATATGGAACACATGGATCTCTATAGAAATTCAAAGCTAAGTCCCCACACCTATTAGTCAGGAAAGTCTTTCTCACATTATTTTAACTAGACTATTGCTTGACCTTAAATTAAGATAGAATTATAGTAAAGAGTAAGTACTCGGACATCAAGAATAATTTGACAACTTTGTATGCAACCATTAGTTTGGTTTTCTCTTCCTATCATAGTTCGAAGTGATGTCGAGCATTGCAGGATTGTTTGCGATGAGAGTTTACAAACAGAGACACCTGTGGCATAACGTTTTTGATCTTATCTTATAATATATTGAAAGATATTGAAATGGGAAGAGGTGGAGCAATTGAGATAGCTGCAGCATTCTTAATTGCTGTTATTGGTTGACTGATTGAATTAATAGGATATTTGCTCATCAAAATGTGGATATTTTGCTTAGTCTCTGTGGATGATGGCCCTGCCCCCTGATGTAGAGAACAGAGTGGATGAAATTTTTGGCCTTGGTCCTGTTCATTTGCAAGAATTTTAACCAAGTCTATTACATTGATATCTGAAGTGTTGTGAATTCGTGACCAGTTTTATTATCTGGTGCCAAGATGACAAAAATGCCTCTCTTTCGAACACTTGACTTATTCATCATGCATGAATTCTTGAAAACAGGGAAAGAACTACAGCATTGAAGAACTGCAAACCATGTTTTGGGAAATGGCACAAGGCTTTGAGATACCTGAATGGAGTGGTTCCCTTCAGCAACCTATGTATGATGAGACACAATGTTTTCTTGGCCCTTTTAGCCTTCATGAGCCCAGAACCATGACAAGAAATTCATGTGAAGGAAACATGACTGAAGGAAATCAACACTTGAGCAAGCCTGGCTTTGAAACTTATGTTATGCATCCACTTTTAGGATGAGCAAAAACAAAATAGTCTCTTCAAATAGTTCTTTGAATCTGAAGGAACAATCTTTTCCATTCAAAGCCCAGCTGCGATTGACGATTGTCTATGACTGTTAATGCTGTTTGAAACTGAAGTCTCAGAAATTTCTCAGCTGTCCAGGTTGGGATCCTGCTTTTATCTGATTGATTAACCAGCAATGCTGGTCCCTTGTAAATATAAGATTGTTGGAATTACTTTCATGTTATGATTTGGAATTAGAGGTAAATGTGCTGCCTGCAATGCAATCATAACCTTACAGTTAGCAGTTGTCTGATTTCCAAAAACTTTGAAGGAATTGCTGAGTGAATCATTTATTTTCTCCAGCTGGAAGTGGTAAATTATGTCATAAACCCATCAGTACTTCACTTTTGAATCTTGATTTTAGTCGTATGTTATCTCATATTTTCTCTGCTGTTTCCACATTTGATGACTACTGGAAAAGATAGAAGATAGAATATGCTTAACATAATGTAAGATCAAGAAAACCCGCAGGAACTAGAATCTCCTACTTTGGCTGATTTCTGACAGAAACAGTATTCATCATGTCTTATTGTTTACCTTTGCCCACTGGGCTGGACCTTGAATGAGGGGACTAATCTGACCTGCATTGAGCTCTGGTACGCATTTAGCCCACAGCTTTATGGATTCTGAGGAACTTTACAGGCAAGCCTTGGCCACTAATTTGCAGAATTTTGGAAGGAACCAATCATGTTTGGGCTGCGTGCATTTGAATCATGGATCCATTACTCCGTCTACAAGTTTTGAGAGCCCAAAATTAAATAATGCTAAACACCCCCAAAACCCAAAAAAGAAAAGAAAAGAACAAAAAAGAAAAACCGAAAAAAGAGGATAATTTGAACCATATGAATTGAAGGGAAGATAGAAGAGTAGCCAGCAATATTATTGAACAAATAGAAACATATGACGTGTATGCCATCACTTTCATTTCTCATTCAATTCTGTGTCTTTTCCCCCTTTGTTTTATGGTATGAATTGATTTCTCTATGGACGGCAGTTATTATTAATCGTCCTTTAGACAAAGACACTCCTTGCCAAGATTATTCGAAAAAGAAAAAGAAAGACTAAAAGATGATGCTATTTCATCTAACTTAAATTTAGTTTAATTTGACTCAGCATCACAATTTTGCGGTATTATATATCCTAAAATTTTGCTTGGTTTTCATCCTCCACTGGAATTTGATAGAGACGCCAGAAGGACCAGTGCATTTCCAAATTCTTTGCAGCCATGTGATGATATTCTTCTCTCAATAGGTCCTTTTGCTTTTCTCATGGATACCTCTCAAACTATTCTCATGTTTTATATCTCAACTTGCTTTTGCCTCACATTGATGCATTTATATTGTTTATTCTAATTGCAATTAATATAAAGTTATAAAAGTTGCCAAGCAACCACTTTCGTAGGCGAACGAATGTCGTTAAGGTGACAACATTTTCAATTGATATAAACCCTTAAAGAAGATAAGCTTATTTATTATTAATGCAATTTTTATCTATTGAGTAACGATATTTTAACTCTACATCATTAAATTAATGAAATACTCAACAAATGTATCATCTTGCAGACAAGTTAATCTTCATGCTAACAGAGAACATCGTATTCTACCAAGAAAATTTTGATTCTTTTAACGTATTTTTTATTTTGTAATTTACAAGCAACATCCCATTATGTGTCCCGAATGACAATCTAATGCTATGGTATTCTTTGTCATTACAAATAATTAAGCTCAAGATACTGATTATTGCTCTCCTTTATTTGCAGTGACAATTTTACAACAAAGATGGGCTGTCCAAAGTTTCTTTCAGCCAAAAAACGAATTTGCCTTTATACCTTCCTTGCAGATTCCCTCGAAAACTTGCTTTTCATGAAGTTCCAGTAATGTACACTCCATATTCCTCATTGTGATGCAACTTTTTTTTTTGGTCGATCGAGGGAAAGTTCGTAATCCACTAAAGCCCTAATTGTTCATCAATACCAAAAATAGATAAAAAAAATAAAAATACTTAATAGATCAATTCTCCTCAATTATAAATTGTAATAAATTGAATTAGCCAAGAAATAATTTGAAGTGCCATACTTACTCAGTTTGGATCCTCTATTCCATTTCGTATTTCATTTTTTTTTCCTAATGTGTTGTATATATACCAAGTATATCTGATTCTCAATCAATTATTTTTATAAGAAAATATGTAATACACGTATCCCATATTCATGAAGTGGAATAAAGGATGAAACACAAATTAAAATAAAAGATATAAATTGATATTTACCGTGCAAACGTTGCCAAACCCAAATCTTTCCATGATTATGTTGTGAAAAAGGTGTATTATTATTGGAAGTACTTGACAAAATTGCTAAGCCAATAAATTAAGGCCAAATTGAGGGACATCGAAAGTGAACTATTAACTTAGAATTGAGAATAGAGTAGAAGATTTAATTCGCATATTTATATCTCGAACTTACGTTTGGAGAAAACCACATGTCACACTGACTTCTATTTCTCTGGCAATCGGGCCAGGCCAATTCTTTCCCAAACTTCCCTTGGCCATTTCCAAATTTTCATGCACTACTGGTACAGTTTTATCTTCACAAAAAGCTCAAAAATTTCCCATGGCCAGGCTCAGACTGTTGCAGATCACTATTTTTCTTGCCATGCTTTCAGCTTTGGTTCAAGCTGAAGAACTGATCATGAATTCAAGGAAGCTGGTTGAGAGCCCACCTGATTTGGAGAACAAGTGTGGGAGCTGCCCTTGCGACAGCCCTTGTAACCCAACGCCGTCTCCTCCGCCGCCATCACCTCCACCGCCGTCTCCTCCGCCACCATCACCTCCACCGCCGTCTCCTCCGAGCAATTACTGTCCACCGCCACCTGAGGCCAAGAACCCGCCAAACCCTCCTTACGTATACGGAAATGGTCCACCGGGAAGCGTGTATCCGGTTTATCCTTATTATGCCGGTGCGGGTCGGATCTTTTCCATGGGAATAATCCCATTCTTGATCATCAGCTTTCTATGGCTGCTAGCTTTTTAAAATTCAGATTATTGGGGAAAAAGGGACAAGAATTACGGGATGAAGAGAAAATTTTCATTCTAAGTAATATATATGTGGGTTAATTCTAGCTAGCTAGCTTTAATTATCTTCATCCTTGGTCAAGTGTTTGATAAATCTCAATAACGCCTCTTTAATTTGTTTTTCCGTCTAGAAATGTATTGTTTAATGTTGTGTTAATTATTGTGATCTAATTATTGAAATAAGGATACTTTTTCACCTTTCATGTTTTCTTTTATGCGTATTTTATTTTTTTCTTTTTCTTATTTCATTTTCAATTATGGAAGAAATTAATATATGTCACATTCGGTAGTGCTAGGTTTCATTTTAAGGCAACCTTTGGAGATGATAGTTACTATGTTGTCCACCAGCTTGGCTGTTATTGTTTATAATTAAAAATTTTAAAACATTTTCTCCATTTTGGGTCCACTATTAATTTGTTGGGTTGATCAGCCGATGGGTGTCCCTTGCAATATAAGCATTATCTTCATTTGTGGATGCATATGGCTATAGTTTTCTTCTTTATAATGAAATTCTCCACTTCTTTTTCTTTTTCTTTTTTTCTTTTTTTATATTTTCTTATGTGCAAAGAATTTCTAGTAAGTGTTTAGTGGGCGTTTGGTTTCATTTCCAATACCCATCTTTATTTTCATCCAAAAATAAGAATAAAAATTATTAATTTCTTTTTATTTTCACTCAAAATATTCTTATTTTTATTTTTAATTTTTTTAAACCTATCATATCATCCTATTATCACATCAATTAAATTCAAATTTAATTTGACATAAAGTATCCACTATCATTTTAAAGCTAATAATATATATTTAAAAAATAAATTTACTTAAACATAAAAAATATAAATCAACTATTTTTTCAATTCCAATCATTATTTTCCAATGAGTTATCCAAACACATTTTCATTTTCGTTTCAAAACTATAACTACCTTTTCAATTTTTGGAAATGGCTGAAAACTAGAAATGACTCTGGAAATAAAACCAAACGGCCACAAGGAGTTTGGTTGTGTTTTTATTTTCAATATTTTTAAACTTTGAAAAATTAGTTAAAATAAATGAGTTGAAGATAGATTTGTATTTGGATAGTATGTTGGGAAAGTAATGATTGTATAGGATTTAGTAGGTTGAAGGTGAAGAGAAATAATAATAATGAAAAAAAAGGAGAAAATATATATGTTATTGGAAAAAGATATGTAGATTATTGAAAAATATGTTTTGAGATGAAAATGAATTGAAATAATTGATAAAAATAATAAGAAATTATTAATGATTTATTTTTAAATAGTAAAAATAGCTGAAAATAAAAATAAAACATTACCAAACTGGCCCTTTTAGTTTTTCGATTGGGAAGACTATAATGTTGACTGGTTGTAGAAATGATTTGGCAATTTTCTTTGATTGATGGATGGTAGTTGTAAATAAAGTTGGTCCTAAAGTTTACATGTATTGGACAACTAATCTCGTAAGTTTTTGTCAATTGACACATGTCTCTATTTAAATTAAAGTTCATAAATTTGTTATCCATTGTCAAGATGAATGACAAATCTTAGTCGTTGTTCTACTATTACTTTGATAATTTTCACTTCATCCATCACAATCACTGTTAATAGTCATGAGGCGCATGGCATGTGGATGAAAAATCAAATCTATTATCATATACATATTCTTGCCATTGTAATCACAAAACAAGTTTTTCTTGCATAAGTTTCTATTCATTGGACCAAATATATCAAGATCTTTGAATCATATGAAATATTTATGGAAATTTCCTGAAAACTCCATATAATTCATGATTGTGGATGAATTCAACTTAGAAAAGGAATATTTTTTCCCTTTAAAGGGATTGCGATTGATATTTCAATTACTTTTCAAATGATTTGAACTTGCAACGATTTATTTGAAGGAATGAAAATTTAATATCAAATTACTTATTTATCCTCTCAAAGTAGGGATGGCACTCGCGGGGATGGGGCAAGGAGCTACTCCCCTGTCCCTGTCCCCGAACCCCACCCTGTTTCCTGTTATGTGCAAATTTTGCCCTATGTCCTCGTTCCCCAAATCTTTGCAAGAACCCGCAGGGATCCTTCAAATAGCATACATTACCAACTTTTTCCAAATTTATGACTAGAATTTAGGAATAAAAATTAGATTTAGACTATATATTTTTTATTATTTATACTTTATGATTCACTAATTCTTATAATTTAGATGAAATTATTAAAATAATAAAAAAATATTACATATATAAAAATATAAAGGGCATTATAATTATTTGAGGGAGACAAGGATCCTGCGAGTTGGGGAGTATTATCCCCATTCCCGTGGGAAATTGTTTTTCAAATTTGGGGACTCAAATTCAAAAATCCCCACAAATATCCTAAAAAAAGTCAAAAATAATTGTACTAGGTGTCTAAAGTGTGTCTGTAAAATATGATAGCTTATTTGTCATTTGTCCAGCGTTGTATTTTTCAAATAGTATCAATCTTTTTATAAAAGGATGGGTCTTGATACTTGGATGGCAGAATAGATTGGAGTAAGCTAAATAAAATTTCTAGTGTGCCTTAAGAATGTTTCTTCTATTTTTAAGTTTTGCAATTCTGTATGTTATCTTGTTTATTTTATAGTTTCTATTAACTTCAAACATTGAAATCACCTTCAAATCTCTATCTTTTTCATAAAATTTGAGTATGCTCTGCAGTTGCTTGAAAAGGATTCTCTGCATCAGAAAGAACTTTATTATCTTCATCTTTGTCTAGTTTCTTTCCAAAACTTTGATCCTGAGCGAAGCAAGTGTCTTATCATAAGAGGACATGCTCTTATTGTTGCCCACAGTTGAGGCTTGTTTATAGCGGAGTCATACCTTGATAAGATACCAGCTTCAATCTGGTATCAGAGCCACGAATAGTTTACTACCCAGGCCCTCTATTTCTTCTTCCTCTTCCATAGTTCCTAATTCTAGTTTTTGAAAATCTAATGCTTCTAAGATTGATTCTCTCTATAAAATTACCTATCTACCTGAAAATGAAAAAGTCCCCCTTACCAATCTTTCTCTTATCAATCCATATAATACTTTTTCCAAACCAAAATCTTCTTTTACCAGAACTATAAAAGGTTTGATCAACCCTTCTAAGATGCAGGTTAATGAATATGTCCAAGCATCAGCCTTTGATTAGCATTTTCTTCCAGCCACAGAAAAAGAGCAAATGGTATCCATTGAGCTACTCTCCCATCTTCCAAATTTATAGCTTTCTGAGGGTTATACTCATATTCACTTTGGAGCCATTAGATTTGCATTAACCTTACATGGACGAAAAGGTCTTCATACCACCTCAAGGATTACTTTGCTGGATACTCGTTTCTCTGATTATCAACATGCTTGTATTGGCACTGTTCAGATTACGTTGAATGCGGGAACAGTTCTAATCATTATGTTTCCAAATTTCAACATGCCAATAGCAGATCCTTGTTTGAGGTCAGCACTCAAGCTCCAAATTTAGATTTGTGGTGTAGTTCCAATGACTACAACATACTCAGCAACTCTCCATTATCGGATGGTGTATTGGATTCAAAATCATTCCATTGATTTTGCCTTCCCACAAGAAACAAATGATACCTTATTCATTTTGTTGATACCAATCATATTCTCAGTTGTACCTATGTGCCCAGACAAATTCCAAAGGAGGAGTTGCAAAAATTGATTCCAGAGACATGGATTATTGCCTATGAGAGAAATCATCAGTCTATAAAGAAGGCCAAGCCAATTCAGTCTACAAAGCCATCTTTCCATAAAAGCCAAGATGGTATGATAGAAATTACGTTCAAAAAATAAAAAGAGAAAACTGATATTCCTAGCTACTTCAATCCCTTGTATACTATCCAATCTACTATTCCAATTAGTAGATTCGATGGTAATGGATCTCCAATTTATACTCTAGTTTAAAATGCTATCCCAATATAACGTTCAACATTCTCTCGAGATGATCCTCATGTTGATACTCTGGGACAACCTTCTATCAAATTTGACTATTTGGTCAAATATACTCCACCACCTCCTACACCATGGCCAACAACGTACTCTGGTTGGGATGATGATGATGATAGCTGCCGCCAAGATGATACAAATCTTGACAATTCGCCAACCATGACACCAAAACAAATCATGATGTTTACTCCTTCCTCGTCCTTTTCTTTTGCTCCAGAAATATTTTCTCCAAAAGAAGTTCATACCTCGAAGTTCAAACATTCATGGAAAATAAAAAATCCAACTTTCAGAAATGCTGATGGATCTTTAGTTGAGGTTACTGCTATAGAAGCAACTCTAAACTGGCAATTAGAGAATGCTGTTACTCAAAATCAAATGTTGTAGAAAATTGTCAGGAGCCAAGAACTAATTGAAGCCAAGATGGATAATTAGTTGGCAGGATTGATCCAGACTTTAAAACAAAAAATTGAATCCATCTATAATGATATTTTGCGTCTCCTTCAACAGTCTTAACCTTTTTCCTACAAGGAACAGGAGATCAAATCCATCAAGACCCAACTTAAATCTCTTGAGGAACAATATCAAAGAGATTCCATATGGAGTAAACCAGAACCTTCTTCTACCTTTTTAGTGGTGTTGCAACCTCTTCATGGCTTGGAAAACTTTAAAAAAATATTTGGGGACTCTTCTTCATTCTTCACACTAGAAGAATACAAGCGGAAGCACAGATCACCAATTATTGCAAAACCACCAGAAGAAAAGAAAACTGGTCCTATCACTTTAAAGTTGGGTTCTCATCAATTCATGCTGCAAGGTCCTTCAATTGTTAATCTATTAACATATTTTTTCAAAAAAGTTGTTGATTTTGAGAAAAATAAACCTGATACACCTTGGCTAGCCATTTTATCAATATCTCCAGAAAATGTTAGCGATCTCAGTGATTCAGAAGATCTATCAGAGGATATGCCATATCTTTATACGAATCGGCTGTCTTAAACTCCTGAAGAACAAGTCGTTGAAGACGAACCAGAAACCAGTCAACAAGGAGAATAGAGACACAGGAAACCACACATCCAAGAACTTGATGATAATTACAGTAATACAACATCAAGATCCATGTTTATGTTTGACGAAATTCCACCTTCACAATGGCAAAATGTATACATGAGATGATATCTTGGTGCGTCACTGAACTTCAAAGACCAAATGCTACACTCATAGTAGTGATTAATGGCTTTACAGCAAGGATGACTGATACCTTGAAAGAATGGTGGTATGCCATAGGAGAATACAGACAAATCCAAGCTAGAAACTCACCAAACATAGAAACTTTTATGAACTATATCTATGTTGAGTTTTTTTGTCAATATCAGAACTATGTTGATGCAGCCAGAGATGAGTTTTTTAAAATAATGCGTTGTTCATTCAGAAGAAAGAATTTTATTATCTTCATCCTTGTCTTGTTTCTTTCCAAAACTTTGATCTTGAACGAAATAAGTATCTTATCATAAGAGAACACGCTCTTGTTGTTGCCCACAGTTGAAGCTTGTTTATAGCAGAGTCATACCTTGATAAGATACCAACTTCAATCTAGAACACTAATGCAAATAAATCATCTAACTAGTACAATACCTCACCATATTCAGTATAATAATTCATGATAGCACACCAGACTTAGTACAATAATTCAAATAATGTCAAAAAGCCAGGAGGAAAAGGACTAAAAACATTAGTTGATTTATTTTAATGGGGAATCTCTGCTAGTGGGTTGTTAGGTTTAGCAGAAAGTCCCATCTTTTCCCACCATTGACGCTGGTTGTCAAATTTGTATGGGTCTTGGGAATTAATGAACATGTCATCATTATTGTCATCATCATTTACTTTTTCTTTTCCCTTGGAAGATGAAGTAGAGACAGTAGAAACAATAGGGAATGAACAAGGTTTTGTTGCAGCAGAACTTTGTGGAATTTGATTATGTGAGAGGGAATACCATCTGGAGTTGAAGTATGATTGCGAGGCTTTCCACATGGAATCCGCAATAACTTTGATCGTCTCATTGTGGAATTGTTCAAAATATGTTCTGGCGTCTTCTTGAAGTTTGATTGCATAATCGATTGGCAATTGTTCCCATGGAGCATCTTTATCAAACTTAGGCCAGATTTGAGATGGAACAGTTGAATTGAACTCTGCCATTTTTTTTAAGCTCTCTTTTCTCATCCCCTAGATCACAAAACTCTTTATGAAGAAAATAAAGGAAAATTCTATATTCTTGGACTGAATATAAGTATGGTAAATTATGAATATGGAGAGAACTTTGTCTAGAGAGAATGTAGATAATAGAGGAATTTTTAGTAATGTTCCCGATTAATTTGATTTGTATGACCTTAAACATTTTCATCCAAATAGACAATGGGAAAAACCACTCAAGAAATGTTCTAGCAAAAGGATTTTCTTCTAGATAATCAAACCACCCACTATGGAGTTCTGCAAACCACTTGATAGACTGTTCAATAGGGAATTCAATAGCAATTTTTCACTATTCTAGCATATACCAAAGTAAACACAAGAGTTCTTTTGAAAACATACGATGAAATGGACTAGAGACACTAAATAAGGTAAAGAAGGGAAAATCAGGATGAAATCCTAGACCACTAAATATATGTAGACCCATTTTCCTAACAATGAGAGATTGGTATTTTAACATGAGTTCCTTTGCTCTAGATTTAATATTTTTGGTCTTTATTAAATCAAAAAGCTTAGGAGGAAGACTTTCAAGAGGAAAACTTTGAAAAGAAGTGGTATTAGATAGATTAGAAGGGGAAAACATGCAGATAATGGGAATGTGATTTCTGGGAATGATTGGAACAGCAGGTCTGGATAGAAAATCAGCAAGAATGTTGGTTTTACCTTTGATGTGATTAACAATGAAAGAGAACTGGAAAAACTATTCTGCCCATCTGAGAAGTTGTCTGGATGGAAGAGCGTTAGGTTTGAAACTCAACATCTTTGGAAAAGCACTCATATCCATCTCAACATGAAAGTGATGACCAACCAGATGAAATTGGAATTTTTCTATGCCTTTCTTCACTGCTAATATTTCTTTGTAGGTTGAATGATAATGTTGTTCAACAACCTTAAAAGAACTGCTTTTGTATCCATAAATATTCCTTTTGCCATTAATTTCTTCAAGCAACACAGCAACCCAAAAAGATTCACTTGCATTCGTTTGAAGAATTCTTGTACTATCTGAAGGAATTTGCAATGGGGGTAACTTTTGGGCGATCTTTTTGATGGCACATACTACTTTTCTTTGTGCAAAAGACCATTCTGGAGGGTTTTTCTTCAGCATATCTTGTAAAGGTCTAATAATTGATGCAAGCCTAGGAATGAAGTTTGCATCATAATTGATGACTCCCAAAAATTATTGAATTTGTTGTTTTGATTGTAAGTTATCAGGAAATTTGAGCAATTCTGAAGTAATATGTGGCTGTAAAGAGTACTGTCCTTCCTTGATATACATTCCCAAAACTTCAATTTTTGGCTGTGCAATGATCATTTTCTTTTCAGCAAGCATAATTCTGTATCTTCAAACTAATTCTCCAAAATGATGAAGAAGATAAGAATGTGTTTTCATATCTTCAGAAAATAGGAGAATATCATCAATATAAATCAGAATATTTGGAAATGAGCATTCAAAGATTTTGACCATTGCTTTTTGAAATAACGAAAGAGCTGTCTTTAGACCAAATGGAAGAATAGTCCATTGAAAATGAGCATTTGGAATGCAAAAAGCTAATTTATATCGATCATCAGGATGAATACCAATTTGCCAAAATTATGCTTTTAGATCAAACTTTGAAAACATGTTGGCTTTGGTTAGATTAAAAAACAAATAATTTCTGGTTTGGAGAGGAAACTTCTCATCTGCGAGGAAGTAGTTAAGAGGCTTGTAGTTGATTACAAGTCTTATCTTTCCTCTAGCATGTTCTGACCTTTTGTTAACATAGAATGCTTGACTAGCCCATGGAGAGTTTGTGGACTCAATAAGACCTTCATCTCATAACTGGGCTAATTCTTTGAGAGCCAACTTCATTTTTTTAGGTGGTATTCCTGGGTGACTTACTTTTGTAGGATTAACATTTATATCCTTCTTGAAGGGTAGCTGCACAAAAAACTCTAGATTTTTTCAAAGAGGGTTTGTGCATTTATGAAGGAAGTCTGAATGAGATTCTGCACAACAATCTCTGATTAGATTGGCTTGAATTTCAGAAATGGTATCAATAGGGGAAGTAATATTATATTGTGGCTTGATATAGGGAAGAAAATAGGATTTAAAACGAAGACTTTCAGGTTTTGGAACAACTTTTTTCTCCCATAGTTGTTTAATAATATCAAATCCAATAATAATATCTGTCTCGAGTAAGGTTGAACCAAGGAATTTGTGGGTTAAAGATAACTCGGGAAAAAATTGAATTTTAATAGGCTTGCTAATTAAACCAACAGACAGTGTATCACTATTAGCAACCTGAAAAACTTCATGATGTTTTTTCTAGAAAGAGGCAGGAAGTTTGTTTTGATTGAGAATAGAACTGGAAGCTCATGTATCAAGTAATCCAACAACAGTTATTGGATTATTAAATTTTTAAGGAATAATTTGTACCTGAACAAATGGTACAACAAGAGCCAATCTGATGATCTTGATCCTAAAAATTGGAAACATTTCTTCAGTACTTTTTGCAACAAAATCTGAATCATCATCAAAAATTTCTTAAAGAGCGAATAGAGTTTGTTTATAAGGCTCTGCTTCCTCGGAGAATATAGACTCTAGATCATCTTGCTCAAGATCGCACTGTGTGAGCTGAAAAATCTCTTTGAGAATCTTATCCCTTCTTTTGTTCGGATAAGATTTCACGCAGTGTCCTCGCTTATGACAAATATGGCATCTATCTCCTATGTTTTTTGTGAACTTTCTACGAAAGAAACACCTTCTTTTCTTGGACATCCACTGCTGATTGTGCTTTCTTGATCTCCTCTGATGCTTGTAGGATTTTGTCGGATAATGGCACTTTTCTGATTTACACTTGATCTGCAAATCTTTCCGATCACACTCTTTAAAGAATTTCTTTTTTGTCTCCTGAAATTCTTTAAAAAAATTTCAATTATTACATAACATGTCAAGAGCTTTGAATACAAATTGATAAACTTCTCCTAAAAAAGTATTTGCAAGAATTTTTCCTCGAAGCTCAATTAATTTAAAAGCTTCTTGACAATACTTCCTATCTCAAAGAAGCAAGACTTCAGCATAAGAATGCAACTCACAAGATTCAAGAATGTCAGTGCATTAATTTCATAGAAAAAAAAACCATTTCCTAGCATTTCCCAAGGATAGGAAAAAGAATTAACTAAAAATGAGGATTTTGTACAATTATTTTACAATATATATCCAATTTATCGATCCAACTCAGATTGTTTTGTCAGAGTTTGTCAGTGTAGATAGAAGATGAGATCAACTTCGGTTTCACCAAATTATGGGTCCCAATTTTAAGAATAAAGGGCATTCTATTGCGTTGTCCATTAGTTCATATACTTACAACCCGGCATGTGTGTAGGTAGTCTCTAGAGAAAGAAAAGAGGTTCTTTTTTCAAATTTCCAGTCGCTTATTTGATCCTTGTGATTATAGTCTAACCATTGTTGGCTTGCTTTGGTTGGTTTGATAATCTTTCTTGGTGCTGAATTATTGGAGAGTTTACTAATCTAATGGACTTGATAACTTAGGTAAATTAAGACAAAATATTGTTGGTTGATTTGATGTTGAACAAATTGGTTGTTGTAACATGGTAGCTTGTGTAATACCTTTAAATTCGAGGGTCCCATGTGTGTAGGACAAATAACTATTTACAATTTTATTAGGAAAATGCATGCACCTTCATTTAAATCGAATAATATATCTTTATTTTTCTTAGATAAGAAACAAATTATATTAATTCTACATATATCTATACAAAAATCATCATTTATATTAGTTCTTTTCAATTTTTTTTTGTACTTTGATTATTCAAGCATATTAGAAAGCGATATTACATGCTATATCTCCACACCCACATAGGAGTGTAAATGAGATAAAGCTATTTGCGAATGGTTCGGGTTTGGTTTGATGAAAGCTCGTATTTTACTCGATCTTTTCGAGCCCAAGTCGAGCTCAATAATATTTGATTCAAAAATCTCGCAAGTTTAAACAAGTTTTTTTTATTATATATATACATATATAATTATAATCTAGGCCCATGTAATCAAATATGTAAAGATAAGTAAATAACAACAACAACAACAATAATAACAACAACAACAACAACAATAATAATTTAGTTTTTTATTTTTAGAAAAATATATAACAAAATTATTTAAAATATTTTATAATTATAGATTTTGTTTTTAAGTCTAAATGAACTCAGTTAATCCAAATTTGTACGAGTTTAAGCTCGAGCTTATCCGAACTTAATGAATCAAGTTTTTCTTCTTCTCTATAATGAACCTTATATCAATCAAGTTAAGCTCGATAATGCTCGCCGAGTTTTCGTCTATTCCAATGAGTCGAGTTTGAGCTTGGCTGTTTAGGTTCGATCAAGCTTGATTCGAACTCGAGCTCACAAATTAATGGACGAGCCGAGTTTGAGCTTAATATATTTGGATTCGATTCGACTCGTTTACACTTCTGCTGATCCACATGATAGAGGCAATCCTAACTTTTCTTTTCTTTTTTCTTTTTTGTGTATTAACTAAATACAGAAATCTTAATTTATTAAATAATATACATTATGTATTACAATAATATCGAGATATCTATTACGCAGACATGACATGATCCTAACCATCTAGTATTTTATGTTTGGTGAATTTAAGAGCATATTATTTGTAATAATTAAAAAGCAAAAAGAAATAAAAAATTTCCCTTCAAACCTTACATGATCGTCAAGTAAACCTAGTCAATTTGAAACACTCATCGACCATGCGTGATAAAACAATTTTATCACCATATATGAACCGCCAACCAGACAACCTGAAAGTGAAATAAATTATCTTTGCTTTCATTCTACCCTAGTAACTTTTGCCTCTTTTTTGATCCATGACAAAATTGTCAAAATCTGTATTAAATCTAAACCATG
>JACGDI010005596.1:176455-192361 GCA_014898725.1 Jacaranda copaia
CCCCCCCCCCACCCACCCCTCCTCCTCCACCTCATATTACTCTTCACGCTCCTTCCCATTTTATCTCTTCTTACCTTTCTCCTCCTCCTCCAAAACCATGGCCTCAAACCTACACAACCTACTCTTAACACTAATTTTTCTCTCCACAATTCTCAAGCATCCGTCCCAGACGACGTCGCAGGAGTGCCCATATCCGTGTTTCCCGCCGCCGACAGGCCCCGGAAACAACCCTCCCGCGTCTCCAACACCACCAGTTTCAACTGCACCTCCAGCTTCTTTTTCTCCTCCAGTTTTCACTTCTCCCCCGGCAGGATTCTACCCATATAATCCTCCATCGCCTTATTTTTCTGGCGAAGCACCGCCACCGCCTGAGCCAATCCTGTCCTGGTTTCCATTTTACTACAGAAAGCCACCCCATCAAGATCAGTCTTCTTCACCAACTCTCGGAGGATCAAGAAACATTAATATTCTTTTCATGTTTCCTCTTCTTCTTGTTTTCTCTTTTGCTTTCCACTAATGCCGCTTCAATTTTCATGTAATATGAGATATGAGATTAATTCTTGTAGGTTATTTTTATTACTGATCCTCATTTGTGTTCATGTGTAATGATCAAAAGAAGGCTATAGCCAAGAATTAGGTGTTCAATTGTTGCAAACTATATTCTTTTTTTGGTCTTCTTGTCTTTCTTCTTTTGATAAGAATATCCCACCTTAATTACATGATTACATTACAATTCGAATATAATGTTTTTCCTCATTACAGTCCAAGATTCATTATTCAAATGGGGGCCTGTGTATAACGATATGCATGATTGGTGGTCCAATAAAGCTTGGCGGAATTGATCATTAGCAAAGATTAAGTGATAATACCAAAGACAAATCAAATATTAGCATTTCAGTCTTATAATATTGTTAATCTATCCTAGTAATAATTGCAAATACATAGTTTATTATAATGCACGAATTTTTAGACAACAAAAGGAAAGCAAAAAGTTTCCACTTCTTATCTTTTGAAGGCAGAAAAGAGGAAGAAGAGATTAAAAAGTGCAGAACTTTTTATTGTCCACCATATCTACTATTTTGTTTAAGCTTAAAACAGATTATAGTGCTCAATACTCCAAAACACCTTGTATCAAGCGAAAGAGGCAAGAATAGCAAGTTTGAGATATTAAGCAAAAATGAGTGGCTGGCCGTGTTTAGTTGAATAACTTTTCTGAAGAAAAAGGCGAACTTCTAATAAATGTGCCATCTTAATTCTTGTTGTGCCAAACAATATGTGGGGGCTCCCCTACTTTTCCTCTATCCTTCCAATATGATGAAAGATCGATTACGCCCTTTGGAAAAGAACTGTCCAGCAACTCCTCTGTCCCCTTAAATGAGCTCGATGCTATGTTTGGGTCTTCAATTTTAGTTTTAGAAAACAATGAAAACAAAGTTTTACTTCAAATGAAGTAATTTTGTCCTTCATACTTTAATCATTCTGGTTATCTTTTTCCCTCTTATTACAAGCATGGACGCAAAGCTTATCAATGGTGGGGAATACTTGCAATGGATACAAGTAGAACTGTTGATGTTGAGTTAATACATACCACTCAATTGTTAGGTGGGATGGCTTTGATATTTGTAAGAGCATAAAGATTGATGATGTTATATATTATGAAGGATTTGGTAAATTTTAAAGGAAAAATGAAACTAGTTCTCCAGAAAATCTGACAAGTTGGAAACTGCAGTTGGATGGAATCGTGCAGACATAACAGGACAATTGGATGACTAAAACATTAGTTTAAACACTATAATACAACCAATCCAAGGTCGTATGCAAGAGGGTCCTGCAGTTTTGAGCAACTTCTTAAGATAGATGAATACAACTACAATGTACATCACATGCTGCATCTGATGGGAAAGCAAATTACAGGTAACACATACCACTAAGCTAAGCAGAAGCAGATAGAATAGATTGATTATCTAAATGAGCAGCACCATTTTTCGTTCTTTTCTTGTAAATCATGATACGAAATCACCATATTCAAGAAGCCAAACTGACTGCCCTATGGCTGGTTTGTTGACTATAGTTGAATGCAGCATGGGAAGTTCTCTCAGTTCTTTTCATTTGCTTTACATTCATAGCTTTGCCCTTATAGATCTTTTCATTACCTTCAGATACTTTCTGCTTGCAACTATTTATTACTGTTTTAGAAGGGCAATCCTTGTTGATTTCTGCAGCCGGAGATGATGGACTGCTGTCTGAAGTCACTGTTGAATGGCAGCTCGTTGCTGCTGATGTCTGTGGTGGAACAGTTGTCCTTGGGGGTTCACTTAACAGAGAGCTTTCAGCAACTCTACTGCCAGCACTTGAAGATTTAGACCTTAGTTTTTGTGGCCTGACATTGCTAGCTAATGCCTGGATAATTTGCAAAAGCCAAATGAGTAACCCTCTAAGAATCCAATTATCAAGTAGTATGAAACAAGAAAATACAAATTAAAAAACCATTTCAATCAAACTGTAAACAAGTACGAGCTTCTATAAAAGGAAAAATGAATTGCATCATTGCCCCTAATGCTTCATGCAACCAGAAAATGTTTTCCAGATGTGCTAATGAGCCTGTTAGAGATTTGTTCAGGTACCTTGTTTCTATCTGACTCACGTAAAGCTCCACGGTAAAAAGAAGGAAGTGGTTTAGCTTTGAAATTGAGGCTTTTCCGCAACTGCTTTATTTCAGCTTCTGTCTTTTCCTACAAACATCAAAATAATGCCAGCATTTGGCTAATATTTAAATATATAAGCTTGAAAAAGCAGGAACTTATTAAACTAATATGAAAAGATTTCTGCAATTCAATTTCATATACTTTCTTCAGTGTGATCTTATCCATGAGGTGCAGATTTTACACCTGATTGGTAGGCAACCATCTTTTAGTTTTCAGCTGCAAATATTGAATAAAAGAAGATTGCTTCCTGAGCTCGTAGGGATTATTCCACATTTCATTACCTGAGTCTTTGACTGAAGTTGGTGCTTTTTGGCTTCCTTTGCATGCATTTTTTCCTCCAACTTAATATCAAACTGAAAGAAAAAAGAGAGCCTATAACCAAATAAAGTACACACGATATATCTTAAGCATGATTTGATTGACAGAACAGTATCTATCTTGCCTCTTTCCTTCTCTCTGCCCTCTCATTGCATTTGAAACTGAACGTAGAATTGTCCTGTTTTGTGCATGGCTTAGTTGTACCAGCAGCTGGCTTGATCCTGAAAGACACAATTCATCCATGAGATCAGAGTAAATCTGCAGCATCCAATTAATGTAAGTTCACTTATTTTCTTATGAACCTGCTTGCAGTTTGATATGCTCTACTGGAGACCCTCCAGAACTTAGAAGACTCAGGCTCAGCAACTCTTCTGTTTCTTGATTCTTTTTCACCTCTACGATAAAAAATATATAAAGTGATGGCTTTTGAAGTAATAAAAAACAGAAATATTCACCGAGATAACTAGAAAATTCAATACCTTTCCATGTTCTTGATTCCTTTTTCCTTCAAACCAAGCTGAGCAAAAGGAGATCAACCAATATTTAGGAAAGGAGCAAAATAACAATCTAGGAATACTTTTCAAGAAACACAAAATAAAAGAAGCAAGCAATTAAGAATTCTTGAATATGAACAAAGATAATAAATACGCTTCTCATTGAATTAGTATGATAGTTTAAACTAGAATTTGCAAAAGAAATTAAAATCAACCTCATATCTAGGGGTTCTGTTCATTGGGCATTTATTCTGAGCAGCAGCCTCTGAAGTCTGCTTTTCTGCTTTTGTCTGTGATAGAACATCATTTACTGTTTTACTAAGTTTCCTTTCTGATCCTTTAGATGTGGTGCTTGAGACATGCCTTCTGCCCTGTGCAACTCTAACCCCGGGGACCAATCTTGGCTTCATATGTTCAGCTTCTGATGAAACTTTTTCCTGCATTCCAATTACCCTGTTTAAATCACACATTTGGTGTAATAGGCTCACAGATATTATTAAAGAAGCGTACAGAACCACAGGCAAAACATGATAAACTCATTACTTTTTAGCTCTAGCTATTATGATCATCCATTTTATGAAAGGTGTAAAATTCCCTTCTAACCTAGATTTGGACATTAAAGTTATTACTACAAGTACAAAATCAAGAAACAACAAACCTTGGAAGATGAACCTTGTTGGCCTTTGGGAATGGAATTGCTATTTTCCTTAGTTGCATGACCATCACTGAACAGGCCAGTGGCCACATCTGACACATGGCCTACATCTAAGCTGGCTGCTTCACCATCAAGGTTCTCTTTCGTTTCAATCCCTGATCCAGAGTGGGTTGAAAGTGAACTTCCAAGTTTAGCATGATCTGTTTCTTCTACCTTCTCATGTTCAGGAATACAATCCGCATTGTCAGCACTCTCACATGAAAGTCCAATTTGAGCCTCAGAAGTCCCAAATACTTTCTCAAGTTCCACAACTTGGTGCTCTCTTTTGTGTACTGAACCATCCAGGCTTCCATCAAAGCATGGAGAATAAGTTTCCGCATTCATGCGAGTGATTTCCTCTTCATAACCCATCTGCTTTGTGATGTCATTTTCACTGGTTTGGTATTCTGCCTCGTTGTGATTTTCAGGTGAACTCAAACTCAAAATTCCCTTCTTTCTAAAATGGGCCTCAAAGTAAGCTTTCTTCTCATTCACTGAACCTGGTTTTGAACATTTCTCAACCTCTTCAAGATACCTGTTGTGGGAGAAGGATGACCTCCTCTCCCAACACAAGGCTTCATTTTCAAACCTTCCAAATGAGATAGAGCCCGAATGAAGCAAATCTGCCTGTTCATTTCAAGAGAGTGGCTATTTAGAGAGAAGGCTAAAATTTTCCAGCATTGATTAATAGTATAATTCTGCTAACTGTTATGATTCACTGTAATCAAGACTCTTTTCCCTTACATCCTATTAGATAAGTTACTATTGTGGACAACTTATGGTGTTTGAAATAACAGAAGTACTTCAATCTTTTCAGTAAGTTTCTCTATATTTGCTTTGTAGTCAACACATGGTCCCATGGATACAATTTTTATTTTTTATTATATTGAAGAAATCTTTTGTCCCTTTCCAGTTTGAAGCCTCAATTTCATGCTGCTGAACCTATTCTTAATTTAACTCTCCATACGAGAATTCCACCTCAAATGTACACAAAGAACAAAACACTAGAAACAGCAAATAATGCTGTATTACCTCTCACTTGTTTATTCTTTCATAGGACAGGAAAAATAGTTTCTCATGACAATTTGTAGTAAAAATTGGAATTTCATACATTCTGATTAAATACAAATGCAGTTGCCAAGAGCAACTCTGGCAGAAATCCCAGATCCATAATCATGACAGACAAGGTCATCCATAGTAAAGGAATTCCCAAGTAAAACCGTCTAGATACACGGGCTTTTGTCGGTGGCATCAAAAACAAATGGGATAACATTTTAGCATGAAATACCTTTTTTAATCACCAGGATTACAATTCATCAGGACAATAGAAATGGGAACACGATCATTTAGAAAAGAAAAATAACAAAAGGTCAGCATCAGACTAAGAGTGTCATCTAGCAGCATAATTGGCCTAAAACGTGCACACAACAGTTTCTAAACTCACCACATCAACATAAACTAGATGATCTGCAGACTAGGGAAGATCATTCTCAAACAAAAAGACACTACCAGTATCCAAGCAATCATCTTTGGTTTCATAAGCCTAACATTAATACCGGCAAAGGAAAAGGTAAAATCATTAAAGATTCATAATGTGAAGTCAGTTACACCAAAAATTCAGATCAACTCATTCAATGCATCATATCATTAGATCCCAAATCTAACTGGTACCTGAAAATCAAGCCGGAAGGGTTCTTCGATTTCACCCGCCATTTTTAAACTGTTACCACTTGCTTAAAAGCATAACCTTTTCAAGCATCTAGACAAAATAATCAAAACCCATCAGGCCAAACACCAAAAAGCCATCATTTTGATCACTCAGCATTGCAAGAAGAAGAAATTACCACCAAGAATTCATGTTAGAAGTAAAGCGGAAACTAAACCTACAAAACCGTTCAAGAATAATGAGGAAGAAGAGCAATTACGTGATCCTTCGAATCGGAGCGAATGAGAGGGATTGGGATGCAAACTAGAATCACTTCTTCGTTTTAAAGATGGGAAATGATTAGATTTTCAAGAAAGATTGAGACTTTGAGAGAATCATAAAAGATGCAGAAACTGAACTTCGTACTTGTAGTAATATTAATCCAGTGCATCAAGTATCATGTGCCGCTGTTCATCTTTTTATCCTTTTCCGATGACTATGCTATGCGGGCCCACACTGCATGTTGACTTACCGTAAGATTTGTCATCATCGGACGGCAGAAAATAGTTAAATGTGGGTTCTGAAGGATCTCACGCGTGGCAGCAAGTGGAGGCCCTTTTGTGCAGAAGAAAAGGGGCTCATTATTGCTTGGATTTAAGGTGATGAACGTGTGATTGATTAGAGGCATTAGATTTTATAGAGAAAGGATAATTAATTAACCTATTTTAGAGAAAGTATTAGAAAAATGTAATTGAATTTGGAGTAATTTGATCGGACAATATTTATATCATAAAAGATAATCAAATCCAAAAAAATTAAATCATATTCTTTTTATTTTTTATATGAAACCGTGACATTTTTTGAAAGAGATAATAAATACATTTTAACAAAAATTTACAGTAACTTGTTTTTATAAGTACGTCGCATGTTAAACTATAATTGTGACATAATTTATTGTGCAATATTACTTGATGTACAACTTCCTTGATTATTAAAATATTTGGCATAATTGAGGTTTGTTAGATCTAATCATGGTGTTCATGTTTTGCCCCGACAGGAGCATGGACTTTTAGTACAACACAAACACACAAAAAGGAGGGTGAAATCCTAAACACTACAAAACGAAAATAAGCAAAGACCTAATCAAACTTGGTTAAGGGATGTGAATAATGTCTCAGTATGCCCGACAGGATGAAGATTTGTGGTTGAAATGTGAACCCAAATGGGGCTTGTGCCACAAAGTACCAGTCTTGATCCACTAGACCAGGCTCAGGCCCTTGTACTTGCATGATCGCCACTCAAGAGTGGTCCAAACCATCCACCATGAGTATTCTCGTACACACCCACCCCCACAATGTCGTTAATAACCAGGTAAGAATACTAAACTTGTTAAATTTGGATGATCAAGAGTTGATAATTCTTCTCGACATGGTGTAGTTAAGTAATGTGAATAATTATGGTAAATCTTTTCCATTGTCACGGCCAATCTTCTGGATGAGACCTAATCTGTCAGGAAAGAACCAGTCACGCATTAAAAATAATTATATTTATAACATTTAGAGATATAATATAGAACTTCATTTCTAATATTTACTTTATTTTACCTTCGATTCAATGTCACCAACTTGAGTGTTGCAGAGTTTTTTATGAAACAAACCTAGTGATTCTAATGTACTTGTGGATTTTAAGTTGGAAGAGGTATACGAAGGATCAGTTGACGAATAGGTCCAATACAAGAAAATTTCTTAATTATACTCATGTGATGCTTAGAAGTTTTTTTATGTAATTAATAAACTAAGAATCCACAATATATGCAACTAGCTTCATGTACTTGTAGTCCTTGAGCACTTATTGTTTAATTGATGATCAATTTCATTTGGTTCTTGTGGGATGAATTATTAGTCTATTCGTTTACAAGCACCATGTACAAATATAAGATTTTCTACATTAGATTGTTGGCTTTGTGGACTGCATTTTCTTCACTTAAAATTTGTCAAGTGGAAGCAATTATTACCCCTATATCTCTAACTAATTGCAATTAATAGATTAAATCAAATTTCAATAGAACATTGAATAGAGTCCCCGATGATCATCAATGGCCTAGTGGTCCAACATGAGTTAGATAAGCCGTTAATCTAGGTCCTAATGCATGACATGGAACAAATTTTCTGAAAAACTTATGCATGTTCGAGATTTCTTGCCCCAATTTATGCAATGAAGAGTGTTGATATTTGTGCTTTCCATCTCTATTTTTTGGCATTTGATCAGGCTATTAAAAAGTATAAAAAAAGATGTTGTTAGTTGTCTTAAATCTAAAAAAATTCGAGATTATTTAGTCCAATCCTGCAATTTTTATTTTGACACACCATAAAATTATCAAATTCATCAAAAAATTGGCACATTTATTAGTTAGGTGGTATTTCAAAATCAATTTTGGGTCAACTTTGAATCAATTATTAATTATTACATTGCACACCTTCGAGTAATTGTAAATATATATTAAGCAAAATGGACATGCATATGCATGCTACCAAAGAATCACATCCACCATATGGGCAAAAAGCACCCAAAGAAATGGGATCAAACAAAGGAATTTAGAACAGAAAAGTATGCTAGATAAGAGTCTGCCCATGTGGAATACTACTAGAGTCCAAACTGCACAAGGCACAGGTTTGGTGGGGGAGCCAATTCACAAATGAACAGATCCAAAGGCATAGTAGGTGGGCTTCAGGTGCATGGCTGTGAAAACTGCCTTGCAAAAGGTACATCTGCAGAGTTTGTCAACTCTCAGTAGTCATTTTATAAAATATGGGCATTTTCAGAAGCCATGTGATCTGCGTCAGATCATTTCAACTCCATGTTAATTGGAACATGTCTTTATAATATTTAATGTCTTATAGTTTTGAAGGAAAACCTGCAGCTAAAAGATATGTAAAATTGCAAATATAGCGTGGAAAAAGTCGATTTCTTTAGACAATTTCGCGATCGATCTCTTCTCAGAATATTGCAGCATGCAAGGTTAATGATTGTGCCGCATATGAGGTACAACAGTACAGTCCTAAACTGTAGCTCTGCTAACAACCTTGCAGTATGGTTAATGATCGTGTTGCCTATGAGATATAATAATACAACTGTAGTTCCACAAAAACAAATATTTTAGGCGGAGTAAATACTTTTATTGATCTTAAATGTAGTAGACTTCAGAGTGTGTGTGGGGAAGACTTTCTTTTATTTCAACACTAGTGATAATATATATTATGACATGGGACATATTATCATTAAAATATCTAGCAGTAGTTCATGTTCATTTTTGCAGCAGTCTACATCTACATCCACCTACAAGAATTAATAGAAAAGAAGCTATAATGATGACAAGGGATGAATTTTTAAAACAACTAAATGTCATTACTCTTACTCAATTTCTTAAAATTATTTGAGGATCTGTGCCCCTCACAAATCGGTACATCTGACCACTAAATTCATACATGTAACAGTAGACAATCATAACCTTCTTTCTCGTCCACATGTAACATATTAGATGATGGTCACGTAGATTCAATAGTATTTAGTCAACTCAACCATCCACTATAAAAACACCCTCATTTATTGTTTAATGGATCAACTAATAATATTTGATATTTATACTTTTTATGTCCCCACTATTCAATCTCTAGAACCCTCGACTGACTCTACTATTGAGTCCAATAAACACTCACCCGAGCTTTCATTTTTGATCGATCTCTTGACCATTGATAAATATACTGACGTCAATTCTTACAACATCAAATGAGAGAGTAGATATAAAGAAGAAGCAAAAGAAGAAAAAATAAACTACAATACATTTTCCATAATATATATGTACATTTGATTTCAAGCCACAAGTAGCTGTCCCAGACCTAAAATACCACCGGGCTAACTGGTAATGAAGGGAAGTAATTAGTTCTACAATTCTACATGTACAATGATGTTGCTAACATAGTAATTAATTAATTTGCTAAGGATAAGGTTTTTAATAGGAGCCCACTGGACCTTAATAGTTTCTGGATGGATTCTTGAGGAATGATGCACTTTTGGTTATTTCTCGAAGTGGTTTGTCAGTGAATCTGATCAAATTGTATGCAAAACCACCCACTATTGTGCCCAAAATAGGCCCAACGATGTATATCCATAGACCCTTATATTCATGCAGGATCACTGCTGGCCCAATACTTCTTGCAGGATTCATCGAAGCTCCTGAAACTGGCCTGCATGCATGTCATACTTTCATTAATTTTCAAGCCCTTTTTTAAGAGGTAATTAAAAAAAAGTGAACTTGAGATAAAAAAAATTGATTAAAACAGAAAGAAAAATATGAAAAAAGAATTGACATTTAATTTTCGCACCCTGCAACAAGAACATCGATGAGTATAGTCATTCCAATGGCAATTCCAGCCAGTTCTCCAATCTGCACGAATGGTAAAACTAATTATTCATATCTTTGTAGTTTCTTGGACAAAAAATTTGTTTTCTTGGAAACTAATTTGCTTACTGATCTGTTGTCTGTGGCAACACCAGAAATAACAAACATTAATAGAAAAGATGCAATAAATTCGATGAATAGGGATTGTATGTTGGATCCCACTGGTACAGTTCCAAAGTAAGCTTCTTTTCCCACATCCAACAGAAGGTACAATGTCCCACTAGCAAGAATTGACCCCAACATCTGTGCCAGCACGTAAAGAGGCACCTGTATTTATGCATCAAATTAATCTCCATTTTCAGGACTATGGAAAAATAAAATAAAAAATGAAATCAGAAATAAACATTACAACTCACAAAATATTTTGAAGAATCAATTTTGATTCTTGACATAAAAAAAAAAAGGGAAGAAAATGGAGAGCTATACCTCTTTATAAGGGAAATGCCGGAAAATAGCAAAAGTAATGGTGACGGCGGGATTAAAATGGGCGCCGGAGATATGGCCGACGGAGTAGACCATGACCATGACAGTCAATCCCCAGGCGGCGCACACACCTGGAAATGTTACTGAACCGTAGATTTTATTCACAGCCACTGAACCACACCCTATAAATATCAAAAAATACGTCCCGATCGCCTCCGCGATTACCTAAACGATAAGTAATTTAAATATTAATTGATAAATATATGTCAATTGTATTTAATTTATAATTAATTATTTATATAAGTTAAATATTTAATACTATTGACATGCATATCTCTGAATTGAAATAATGAAATAGACAATTGAAACCGGTCCCATAAGTCTGAAAAAGTTTTAGTGCGGAAAAGTGTTAAAAGGAAATATTGTGACCATATATACTTTTTGAGTGACGAAAACAACATTAGCTGAGGAGCAGAAGGTGGAGCCCTCATCATTTGCACTTCTTTTGTACTGATCATCTGAATCTGATCGCCCGATGCCTTCTTCGATTCCTGTTATGTCGCTTGAGGACATTTCCTAGTCGTTCGGAAAACAATCTTTTGTATAATGCACAACTTTTATTTTTTTATTTTTTTGTAATTCTTTTGGGTTGGTTTATCAGAGCCAGAAAAAGGGTTGAGGGGAGTTTGAAGGGTGAATATATAACGTGCATTATTAATTATCGAATAAACCGGAGATGGATGGTGAAGCTGATTTGGAGAATGGCTAAGGACATTAAGTTTTTTCCTAAGTTATTTAATGGTGTAAGAAAATCCCATGTTTTTTGACAAACTTTGTATTCTTGGGGCTAGTTTGATTGGATTTGTAAATTATCTCATGATTATTTATCATATAATAATTTGTGTGATTTTTTATTATTATAGTATAGTTTGGATGGTATAATAAATAAATCGAGGGGGGTAGCAAGTTAATTTATCATGAGAATTGCATATATAAACATATAATTTTGGTAATTATGTGGGTTTGAATACTTATTATTAGTCTAATAAAACGAATAATAAGGTGGGATGTGGGATAGAAACATTTTATCCTATTTTATTATTCCAACCAAACTAGTCCTTAATTAGATAGTTTGTCTGGAGAGTAGCTTTATGGCCGTTTGGTTAATGTGATGAAAATTAGTTCTTCTTCTAATCCTCCACATGATAGAATGTGCTTTTCCTTTGGAACATAAATATGTAGTAGAGTAATGTAGCAAATTTTCAAGCATTTTTATGTTCTTCATCCATATTTTAATTCAAAGTTGTTTATATGCAATACCTTTGATTTTTTCACATCAAGATTTTCAATATATATACACTCCTTATTCAACGAACAAGTAGTTATATATAGTGATATATAAGTTCCTAATATAATTTCTACTATTTAAAAACTCGTCTCTTATGGTATAATTATAAATTTTCGAGAATTTTACAACACTTATCTGGGGCTGTAAATGGGTCGGATTAAAATTGAATCATATTGGATCTGAATCCAAATTCAAGAATAATATGCTATATTCGAATCCAATCTAAGATCCTATAAGATTTTGACTGTTATAACCATATCTGGGTCTGTATAAAAATATTAATTAATAAATTCTCAACTCTACTTATCATATAAAAGTAATAATAGAATATAATTTAGAGAGTATTTGTCTAAACTTATTTTAAATAAATTATAAGCTCTTACATCTTATAAGATGTTTTTAAAGCTTATAAGATGTTAGATCTTATTTTTTAAATAAGTTGTTGAAGTGTTTAGATAAAATAAGATCTTTAAGCTTATAAGATGTTAGTAATGATAATTTTATAATTAAAATGATTAAAAATGAAGGAACTTGTTAAGATTGTAAAAATAAGGTAGGGTATCCTTATTTTTTCTAAAAGATCTTATAAATTCCTAATATCTTATTTTAGGATCTTACAAGCTCTTTTTGTAAAAAAATTACCAAACACTTTGCATCAACTTATTAGCTATTAAACAACTTATAAGGTGTTTTGAGGAGCTTATAAGCTCATCCAAACACCATCTTAATCACATTCATTTATCATATCATTGTATTTTAGGTTCTATTGCTAATAATAGTACTTATTTGATATTATAAATGCATATATATTTGATTTTTCAATCAATTATTTATAAACTTAAAGTTTTACATATAAAAAAAGCTCATTTCGATCAAATTGAGATTTGCATTGCATTCTTTTATATCACAACATTCAGCTCCTACTCATTATTTTTCCTGTATCATTTTTTGTTATAAAAATAGAGAAACAAATGATGTAATTATGATGTATATGATCTTCAAATCTAACATTTTATATGAAAATTAACTAATTTGATATATTGCATTGGAGTTCATTATTTGTTTCATCCAAAAATTTATTTTGACGTAACTATAGAACCCTACATATATATGTATAATACTATATATACATGTAATACTATATATATTCGGATTCGAATTATTAATAGATTAAATCGACTCAAATCTATACTCGCGCCATTTATTTTGAATTATAGATTTTTAATTGAATCATTTCCATCAAATATTTTATTGATTAAAAATTTTGAATTATTGAATCGAATTCAAATTAAATTTAAATTTAAATTTGCTCTATTAACAGCCTTACACTTACCGCAGACAGAAAATTGCATTTTCTTTGGGCCAAGCTCCTTTCCATTTTCTACGACAACACTTTTACGTGATGGTAATTTTGCATATTATTAAAGTGGGCCTTTGCGCTATTCTTTATTATCTGCAATGGGACAAAAGTTGGCCCAGTGTCAATTTGAGTTGGGGCCGGGGAGGGTGATCAAAGGTAGAAAAGAAGAAAAATAAATAGGGTACATATTATTGGTCATGACTGGAGTTCAAATGTAATAATGGTTAGCTGGACATTACTTTGCGTTACGTAATTAAAGAGTCATAAAAATAGAGTCGTGAGTTGATTTAATAATAACGTCTTCACATATAAATGTGGGATTTAGAATTTGAATAGTAACCACCCTTAATATGCATATATGTATTTAAAAAAAGAAAAACCAAAGAACCCTGATAAATATTTGAGCAATTAATGTTGTATATAACGTATCATAAAAATTATTACATAACTACTTTCTTTAGCTACTTAACTGTGTCATTATCTGCTTAACTACCTTACAAACTATAATTTATGGGAAGTAGCATATACCTTTAATTACTCCTCCAGAATAATATACCTTATACTTTTTCCATAAATTGAACATTGCTGCTCAACAAATTGAAGGAGCCAGCTTTTGGACAACTGTTGTCATAGTCACCAGTTGTGAATACATGGGACCAGAATGAAGAGAAATAATACGTCCACTGCCCATTTACTGCCTTACTGATGAAATGTAAGAAACAAAAACACATGAACAGATAATCAAACACCCCACCCACCCCACCTACCCTACCCTACCCTCTACCCAAACCAACAAAAAAGAGAAAAAAGAAAAAGAAAAAGAAAGAAAATCTATCAGATTTTATGGATAAGAAGAGCAAGAAACAACCAACTCAATGAAAAAGAAGAAGCCGAATTCCTCTAAAATGGACCTACCAATTGAAGGGCCAGTCAGTTTTGTGCGTAAATGACTCGTATTTCTAGCCACAAGTTTTTCTTGGGTCTTTCCTGGACCATCTGGCCAGTCAGTCTCAAGCCCATATTCCCCTGTTTAATGACTCAAAATAGACCTCTATCGACAACCATCCCAACCATAAATGCACTGTAAAAATTGTTCCTATTGATGTGGGCTTCTTTTTACCAACTGCTAAAAGGAAATTAATTGAGAGAACCAACCATAAATCCATTCTTTTTATCCAATTCTGCAGTTTGGCTCATGCTCTTTTGGCTCGATTATACACCAAATTACTTAAAAGTTACACATACCATAGTCCATTACTCATAACCAACTTGTAATATGCAAATTTCTCTCCAGGCTGAGACCAAAAATGGTGAAAATGTTAGGAAATGCATCACACGAGCACACACAATCACACAAAGAAAAGAGACAGAGTAATTTGATGCAGAAATTTAACGTGGTTCGACCATACTTACATCTACAAACAAGATAGAGAAAATTTTCATTATGAAGAAGCAAAAGTGTACAATCAATGTCCCTATTATGAAACCCTAAATTCCTTTGTATTTTCCCAACTGGGCCTAAAACTATACGATGTTTTGGTTGGTTGGCTCAGGCTGGGAGTCCAACACAGGCCTCCATACTTTCTCCAATTCAGATTGCACCGCAAGCTTCTCGAGTTAGGTCATAATTCGGAATCATCAGACACAAGGCACAATAGCAGAAAATAAATGGAAAACAGAAAAAGAAAAAACAGAGAAAAAGGAATAAAGTGCTATTGGACCCATATACAATGAAAGATGCATATACCAAAATGTGAATGAAAGGTGTATTGTCATAACTTGGGTTTATAAAAGCTACTCTTTTTCAGCCCCTTTCTCTCTCAGACCCCAACTTTTATGGTCCCCAACCCATTACTGGCCCCCTCACCCGCCAGACCATGTCCGTTGTTCACCCTACAGTGACCACGACCCATCTTACTCTCTCCAAATATACATACATTTTGTTTGTATATATGTGGCTGTGTGTTTTTGTGTTTGCATGTGTGTGTGTGCATGTGTGGAGTTTTTATATCTTCTTGTTTGCATGTATTTATTCCCATCTAAGCCACGGAGAGTTTTCTTTGATCCAAGACCACTTGATGAAATTTAATGCAATATGTGACACTTATCATTTTATGGAAAAATCATAAGATTTTAGGCCTTGTTACTGGGGGGATTTTCACCTGAATGAGAATGTGCAATTTGGTTCTGAATTATTGGTCCTAGCCATGTGTAGATTATGAAGGTACAATTGTTCGGATCTCTGATCGCGTGATCTCAGGACCAGTTAAGAAAAACATTTATTAATGACGAAAAAGAAAAGAAAAAAATATGGAAATTAAATTTTGCAATTTAAATTAAAGGTCCAAACGATCAATATGGTGGGTACTATTTTTGAGACGTGCTTATCACAGCCACTCATATTTCTTGCTTAGGTAGAAAGTAGAAACCCTCTCTAAACACCCCCTCCCCCCGCCCCCC
>JACGDI010005596.1:192610-205917 GCA_014898725.1 Jacaranda copaia
AAAAAAAAAAAAGTCAAAAGAAGAAAAGAAACCCCCAAGAATTCATGAATAGGGTAAGACATGCACATGATATGAGACAATCATTGTTTTTTAACGACGTATAATTCAAAATTATACGATGATTTTAGAGCTGGCGGAAATAGTTTTTATTTTGAACGCTATTCGTCCATTCACATACACTTGTCTTCATGCATTGATTGACACGAGCAACATGCATTATTGATTTCTAATTTCCTTCCAACTAATGTATGTATCATCTATCTCCAAGTTTATTATGTCATTGTCCATTCACTTTGGATGTGATCAATTAGAATCAATGCGCATAAAAGAACCTAATCTATATGAATAGATTGGTCAAGAATTTATGCAGATGATTGAAAAATGAATCTAGTGGGATTGATAGCATTCCTCTTGAGGCCCAAATAATTGCACAAAAAAGTAGCCATGATTGATTTGTGATTGACTATTTATTTTAATGTACGGTTCAATCAAACTTGTAAGTACCAATCAATTTAACCATTCCGATCTAGACTAATAAGCTTATACGAAGAATATGGTCATTAACATACTATTTCAAATCAAATATCGAAAAATTGACTTCTTTTTTATCGATATCAATCTCTTCTGATCAAGTTGACCTCAAAATAACTTGTAAGTATCATTATAAAAAAAAGCTCAACATAGACTGGTTAAAAGTTTTAGGTGGGGGCCAATTGAATTGGCCATGCTTGACCCATTTATAGTCAATCTGGATGCATAAAACCTGAGTAATTAGCATGTTAGTGACGGATTCAAGTACTTATGCCAAACCAAATATCTATGTCCATACAAATGGTGTCACCCTTGATTTACAACAAGTACTAGGAAGTAGAGAGAACTATAATAGTTGGAAAAATTATAACATCATGATAATACTATGTTAATTTGTGCTATGCAACAAGAATATGAAGATCTTGTTATTATTCTCGACAAAGTAGCAGGAATACTGGGTGTACGTACGAAAGCAAAAGCGTATACATAATGACGAGACATTGAGAGGGACCGTAGTGTCTCTATGGCAAAGAACAGCAGCGTGGTAATTTGCAAATGTTGATCTGTGTAATTTCAAGCTCAAACGACTTGGGAACTTTAAGGATCCTAGGTAAACAAGGAGATCGATGGAGATGAAGACAAAAGAAAAAGGATAAGGGATGGACTTCTTCATAATATGTGCAAAGGAATCTCGATATAAATACACTAAGTTACAAAAGCATGCATACCATGTGTTACAATTTTGAGATTGATCTACGTAGTTCTGGAAATCGGTGCTGGCCAATCAATAAGGCCCTACAAATTGGAGGTATAGACCTGGACGGAATTAATCTACATCGCCAAAGAAATGCAAGGTCAAGATCACCAAAATTCTTGAATGTTTGAATTAAAAGAGGTCGGTAATACTTAAGGGATCATTCTCAAATATACCAATAGTCATGAAATGCATACCTTTTGATGCTAAAAACTTGTATAAGAGGGTAAATTTCTTGCATGTGTCTAATTTGAACACATCCAATTCGTCCCATAATAAGTGTATTGCATTTGTCGTATGAATTTTATTGAACTGTACACAAATTATGTAGCAAGTGTAGTTCACTATATAATTAGCTTTAGTTTGATGACTAGACTCAACTTGTGTCAGATTTTTCCTTGTAAATAAGTTAGTACTGATAAGGTAAATGCTGAAATAGACTTATTTTTTATCTCGAAAGTTGGGTTTAAGAGTTAGGATTTTCATCTTTTTTACCTAATCGAGTCGTTCTGGTGCACAACCCATTGTATGATATGAAATTTTGACCATTAGATGGAGCAAGGCAGAGTGATCTAGGCCATTTGTATGACTAAGATGTGGCGAGTCCATATATTTCTCTCTATAAATATCTCATGATTCAAAATATTTAAGATCTCTGAAGTGTGTTTATACTTTTTTAGGTATCAAAGAGTTATTGGTGTGACCCATCCAATGTTCCTCTTATCTTATTTTGCAGTTCAGGTTTTAAGTCCCGTAGTTTGACTTGCTATGTTGACATGGAAAATATTCTATTGATTTAGATGATATGAATGATGACTCTAAATCAAGAACTTAAGTTGATCACATGAAATATGAGTATTTAAATTTAAAATATTGCATAATCATTATGAATGACCTTTAGTTTAAACTCATTTTAGATCACAAATAAATCATAGGTGACTAAGTAAGAAAATGCGCAGGCACGCAATGATCATTTTTAGTTTTGGGGCTAATTTTATGAATGGGGCGTTTCGGGCCTAGTGATTATTAGACCATATCACTTTCGATAACCAACTTATTTTATAGCTTTCACTTTTTAATCAATTTGATCACATTCCATTCAAGAGGTACAAATTATGAATGCATTTATTCTTAGAATTTTATTCTATTCTCTTTCGATCAATCAATTTATCAAATTCAACTGCATGGAGGTACGTTTCATTAAAGACTGTGCAAAACTACTGCATCGTAGCGCGCGACGCTCCACGTGACCTTCTCTCTCGTATTGCCCAACGACCAATAGCTTTCTCCCGCGGTATGTTGGTTTCCCCGCGATTAATTGACAATCTAGCAACCGATTTTCCTCAAATGCCCCTCTTATATCAATCATATTATAAAAATTTATATAAATTATTATATAATAAATAATTATAAAATAAACTTAAAAATCCAACCATACTAATTGTTAGCAAAGCAATGGCCATCATAAGGACAATTGAGTCCCAAAAACTCATCGGCCCGCGAAGCAGATCGTGCGTTTACCGACGAAAGTATTGGCGGATCGCGTGAAATCCAACGCTTGGAGATGTGCGTTCAAAGATGAGGTGCGTGTGTTCCCCTCCAATACGACGTCGCTCCATCGCCGTTGAGGTTCCCTTTGGACTTGGGGGCTTTGGGTTTGCCAAATTACTCATTAATGCTCGTCTCTTTTGATTGGTGGGATTGTTCCAACAAGTGGCAATCAATGGTTTGGATCAATCAATTGATTGATTGGTTGGGTTAGTTGAATACGGAATTGACCTATTTTATTATGTGTAATGGGAATATTTCTCTTTAATGCAACAACTTGAAATATTGTTGCAATGGATGTTCAAATTTGATTGTAGATATTAAGATGAGATGCATAGGGTTATGATTTATTTTTCTTGCATAACTTGGTGATTATTTTTGTAATTAATATAATTAAGACTAAATAAAATATTAAACTTTTAAAAATAAGTTAGAAAATTCTTATTTTTCCTAAAAAACTAGTAAAATCCTATTATTTTATTTTTGCAATTTTTTAAGTTATATTTTTAAATAATTAATTAAATATTTTATAAAATATTTTTGAAGTAATTAAAAATTCTATCACATCCTTTACTGATTTGTCAATTCTTGCTACAATGCTTAATCATTGGGAAAATGAAACAATCATAATATCTTTCAATGTATGGTCTAAAATCTTTGAAAAAATTGTTACCCTATTATTAACGTTCTATCGAGTTTTTTTCTATGCACACGTCGCAAATTCGGTATGTTCAAACCCTTTACCTCACAGTATATCTGTAAAAATTTATATTAATGGACTAAATGGATTGCTTTAGTTCATTCATGTAAATTTCATATAATGAAAACAATATTTCGTTCTAATTACACGGTGAGAAAGATAAGAATTTAAGAGAGAGGGGAGATGTCCATGGAGTACAAGAGATGTAAGAATAATTGTGGAGAGGATGGCTTGTGACATGTTCAATGAATTCAAGCATGCATGTGTGAAATCACGTGCGACTATTTTTCATACATGAAAGAAGGGCTTTGAATGGTCGAACCATATCCACCCCATACCAAGACTGACCGGTCTCATAGGGTAGGATTGTGGGCGCATCAATTGCTCAAAAGCTCAATCACCAAAAGCCAAACCCCTTTTGACTCGCTTATCTTTTTTTCTTTTAACCATCTTTGTGCCAAAAAGTTCAACATCAACCAAGTCTTGGGTACAAAGATAATGTGTATCTTAATCATTTACTTTAATTAATATTTGAATTTTTTATTATATTTCCAGATATAAGCTGGTTGTATACAACCTACATTCAAGTGTTTATTTCAAGAAACATTTGATACACTTTGTATTTTTTATAATATATATTTAAAAGTAAAACACATTCGAAATAGAAAATTTGAATAAACTCCACAATACCCTGAATTCGCATGGAAAAATTTTGGAGTAAAAAATTATGTTGATAAGTGTATTTTGTAACTAACCATAAATTTAGTTTTGTACATTGTTGTGCCATTGCAAAATTTACACACACAAAAAAAAAAAAAATCGTTAAAATGATCCCTCTTGATGGAAAATCAATAGCATGGCATTTTTATTTGACAAGGGCTTAACAAAATATAATTATGGCTAAACCCCTTGATGACTAACCACCCTAAAATAATTACATTGTCAAGTAAACAACAAAGGAAACAAATACAATGACCACAACTAATAATCAACACGAGGGGAAAGAAAACCGGGGGAAGAGATCAGGACAAGAACAATGTTCTTCTCCACTTCCAGACACTAATAATAGATATTAAGTAATGAAAAGATCAAGCCTACTTAATCAGTAACATGCGAAATGACTATGGAGAAAATTTCCTATGATAATAGTTTCTGGTTCCCTGATTTCCTCTGCAAATATTCCCTCTCCACAAGTGTTAGCCCACATTATGGATTCTTGTTGTCTGAAATTGGGGGCATAATCCTCATATCAGGGAATCATCTAAATCAAATACTCCAAATTCCTGGGAAGAAGCACAAATTTTCTATATGGAATGACTTCTTCTCTCTCAAAATTCACTGTTAATTTGCAGCCGCTGAAGCCACCAAGCTTTAGACACACTCACTGATCAGTGGAACTTCTTTCTTCGACTCGTTGTCCTGAATTAGTACTCGGCAAAATCTTACAAGCCAAGAAGAATGTAATAGACCAGTGTAATAGGTAATGCAATCAGCATGCCAAATATGACCCTGAAATTTGTCGAAGAGAGTGGAATCATTATATTTTGTGAAAAAATATAGAGAAAAAACAGTTCTTGGTGGAGTTTAATTTGCTTACCCTGTGCTAAGAATTGCTGGATGAACATTGTACTCCTTAGCAAAAACAAATGGGACAATCCCTTGTGGAAGTGCAGCCTGTTGGGCAAGAAAATGTTAGACATTATTGCAGGACAAGTATTTTCTTGTAGTTGGTAAGGTTAATGAGAAGGCAAAAGGGTCACCTGCACAATTGCGACGTGAAGAAGGGTGCCACGAAGGCCAACGGCAATTGAAGCTGCGGCCATTACTGCTGGGCCAGTGAGAAACCTGACGGCCATGGCGAAGGAAGCCACCGTGTTCCCACATGCGATTATCTTTGGTTGAAGGGCCATAAAGAGACCTGTCAAAGACAGCAATCTAATCAATCAAATTCCTAAGAAAATTAAATGAATTAAATTTGAACCAACTTTGCTACTAATGCACCACCAGTTAGGACCGCTAAGAGACATTGCTCATCGGCCCCATTTGTGGCGCTCTCAATCCATTTATTGCATTATAGAGCTTTTAAAAAATAGTTGTTGATAACATTGTAGTTTATCAACAAGAATGTATGGTCAAGATTTTACCAATCAAATATGCCACACATCCCTAACAATCAGAAATTAAAAGCTTTAGGATAATTAATTCAATTCACAAAGGGATGGAAAAAAGACTAGTTCTTGAATTAGTTACCTAAGCTAAACATAGCCATTCCAAGACCAGCATCAGAGAGTATTTTGATAGACCCTTCAACGATTTTAGGCATATGCACATGCCATCTGAAATCAAACATCCAGAAACATTTCTTGATTAATCAAAATTCTTTTAATTGACTGAAAAATGGTGACCTAGTAATCAAATTCTTGATTGGTTTACCTATAGGAGACCAAGGACCAAATTAGGCCAATGAGGCTGGAGTAGGTGTTGGGGTTTCGGATAAGTTTACGCCAAACCATGATCAAGATTAGGCGGGTCATGACGCTTGCTGGCGGCATATGTTTTCCGGCGCCAGCGTCAAGACCTCCGGCAACCTTGGGGTCGAGATCGGCGGCAGCGCCAGGCCCAACTTTGGACATCCCAGCTTGACCCTCCTTTTCCTTTTCTTCATCCCCAGGATTTCTCCCTTCACCGCCAAAGCTGAAGTCTTCTCCGGCAAGGTCCCCAGCTTGCGGAGCAGCTTCATTGTGAAAATCCCACACAAAAAAATAATCAAACACTTTGCCAACGCAGTATTAAAATCATTCAATTGACATTAATGAGTCAAAAATGGAAAAACGTGGGGAAAAGAAATCACCTTTGGCCTCCCCATTTTGAGGATGATCACTAACCAACAACCTGATTTCCTTTGCACCTGGATCAGACCGCCCTGATTGCTCGGAAGCACCAAAATCAGGGCCTCCAAAAACGTGTAGGCTGCCGCCGCCGCCGCCCCCTCCTTCAGAAACTGGTGACGCACTTGAGCTCCACACAAACATGTGAAGTTCTTTCGCGTCATGATTAGCCTTAACTCCCTGTGGCTGTTGCTGCGACTGATGGGTTTTCACAGTTTTCGGTGCCGCCGAAGCAATTTCAGGATTTGGAGCGGGATAAGAAGTTGGCACAGGCTGTGGCGGATAGTAACCGAATCTTGGGGAGTTCATCAGGGCTCCTGGGGCTGAGTTCTCTTCGAAATTTGATGGCCTTGGAGTTGGTCCTCTTGATGATTGAACTGAATACATCTCAGCTATATTGAAATTCGACAGTCTACCAGTATCAGAATTCCCAAAATTCGACAGTCTTCCTAACCCCATCATTGAGTAAAAATCCGAGTGGTTGAAATTAGACCCTCTGGGAGTTGGGTTTCTTGAGGAACTCAGGCTGTAAATTTCGGCCCCGGTTAAATTGGACGGCCGAGGAGTTATCCCAGAGAAGGATCCATGCCCAAAAGAACGCCTGGAGGCGTTCGATTTCCTCACAGTAACATGAAGCTTGCCATCATTGCCTATTTCAGCATCAGTTTCAAGAAAATCTTGCCCATCCAAGGAAACAACGTCGGATTCGACTTTAAACGACACAATTGAGGCTGCCGTCTCAGGAAACTGTTCCGTTATCAGCATCTTCGCCCCACGGTACTCAAACAGAAACAGCAGGAGAGTGTACCAGATGATGCATTGGAGCACCACCACTTGTACCATGAGACTGCCCGAATACTCGCCATACATGGCAATCAGCAAAGGAATGCCCATCACGAGAGTGTTGGGCAGAGTTGAAAGCGAGAAAATGGTTATGGACCATTCGAGGCTGCCATTCTTGGTGAGATTTGCCCACAATCCAAGAACAATAAGCATGATAATCTTCTGCAGCGTGTCGGCGGCAATGAACCGGAAGTTCATGGCGTAGATATCGTTCTGGGAAATGAAGTGAAAAGATAGAAGCGGGACGGCGAATATGGCCACGAATCGGTTGATGCCGGAGCACTGATCCGGGGTGAAAATTTTCCACCAGCGGACAGAGCCATAAGCCAAGATCATGGCCACATACAGAGGAATCACTGCAGTTAAGACAACGTAAAGATCGTGCCAGGAAATCATTTTCTTTGCTTATCCAAGAAAAGAAATTCAACTAAATTTCTTGGATGAAGTGCTCTCCACAAATCTGTGCTGGTTGGAATTGCAATATAGAGGAGCAGAAGTTCAGAAACTGAGGAAAAAAACCGTTAACCGTTACTGACTATGCCTCTGGCAAACTAAGGACAAAAGACGATTACTTCTAGCTAGACAGAGAGAGAGAGGGAGGCAGAGTAGAGAGGCAGGAAGAGTGGAGTTACAGGGCAGTGTAAATACAGAAGATAATGCGTATACGCGTGTGTATATATAGGGAGAAGTGAGAATGGCTTCTTTGAGTGGCTGATCGAACTGGGCAGAATTTAGGACTATGGGGCCGGTTGAAATGTACGAATGTTTTCAAGTGATGAAGAGACGCTGCGGTTAACATTTTCTTACCGTACATGTGATCTTGCATGCAGAAGTGGTTGGTTGATTATAATCTACTATTTTTTTTTTTAATTTCTTACAAATATGTGGGAGATGAGACTATTACTTGAATTGTCGAAGAATATGAAGAAAAAAGAAAGACTCTCATATTACTTTAGAGTAAAGATCAAACAAAACAAAATTCACATTTTTTTATTGAATACGAACACAATTCGATAATTATTAGTTTTTAAAATTTTACGGCGATAAATTTGCCACATGACATCTCACCATCACAACTTCAACCATTAAAATTTACTATAAATAGTGTCTTTTGTCAAATGTATATTATTATAAATTTGAAATCATTTATAAATTTCAATTTATCTCCTAATTTTTCACAGTCCTAATTTAACTTAAATATTAAAGAATTTAATGTGTATTTCATGTAAAATTTTGGACTCAAATATTAGTGCAAATTGAGATCAAAGCTCCCCTTCGGAAGTTCCAACATGAACTCAATCATTCGCATGTTCACTTGACTGATAGAGAGCTCTTACACTGACCCTCATCAATGGGCAACACAAAGATGGAGAGCATCATAAAAAAGTGATGATCCAAGTCAAATTGTACATCACTTGAGTGTCAAACATAAGTTTGAATAAATAAGAAACAAAACAGTCCAAGAGAAAATGACTTTCGCTGTTAACTCGTAATATGAAAATTAATTTGGCCAATGCAATTTGAAAACTGGTCAAAAAATAATGATGATGGGAAGAAAAAGGAGAACAAGAAGGGAATAAGAGATTGAGACTGATTGCCATGATTAGTTTTGATGGGGTTGAAAGCTGTTTTATTAAATTGGATTATGTTTGGATTAATTCGACCACATTAAGGTGGCCGAATGATTCAATAGTAACATCTTCCTGGATTGAGATCTACAACCACTAGCAAACGTCAGACTGGCCAAGATGCTCCCGATTAAGACACTTCGATACTCAAGTTAGTACTGATTGAGTAAGGAAATCGAGCAATAGTGTGAGAGCGTATAATAAAAATGACATACCTGGAGGGTGGCTAGCAATGGGGTATTTATAGTCTTCTTCAAGTAGATGATATGTCTAAAATGCCCTTATTAAGTGTAAATGACTTTTGTCCTTGTTTGGGAACTGTAGGTTATTCTCATCTTTGTATTATTGCAGGTGGCATCACCTTCTACTTTCCTGGGAGAATAATACTTTGGAGGTACACCTCACGACAGAGTTGGTGGCAGAAGTGGTATTGGGGCAGCATGCTTAATAAATGCGGAGGCATGCTAACTGTCATGGCATTGAATGTGGTAGGGACACGATTCGACGTCGGAATGAGCATTTTGATAGACAATAATCGACCTTAGAAAGTGGTCGATCAGAGAAATAGTTGAAGGGACTAAGTGATTTGAAGCTTTCTGTTGGGTAGGGTTAAAAACCATCCACTCGACTTGATGGTTATGGTCGAGTGACTCGGCCCAAACTATTGCACAGGTGAAAAAGCGATGTTTGACGGTCTAGCTAGGTCTGGAAGTGTACTTGAATTTCAGATGCAAAATGGGCCTAGAAACATTTTTTGAAGTCGATAATTAGTGGACTATCATATCAAATTTATAGTAGTATATCAAATTTATTTCATGACATTTTCACGTGCGGCAGTCTGCTCGACTCTCCGTGATTGTCTGGTCCACACACAGAGTTGAGCAATCTAACATCTATTTCGTGCTCAATTATACCATAATATTACCACGTACATCTTCGACCGCGCGAGTTCATTGGTACCTCTAATTATGACTGTCAATTATGTAAATTTGATCCAAATTTATTGTATGCTTTCAAATTATATGGGAAGATTATGTGCATCAAATATAATGTAAACTCACATTTTGCGTCAAAAAAATTCTACAATACAATAATTTTACATATCAACGGACACAAATTAAAATACAATAATAGAGTACGTTTGAATGCTAACATATTTCAATGCTTGTTAGTGAAGAATATACAAAAAGAACAATGACAAGAACATTATTTAACTAATTCACGGGCCAAGGAAATAATCTAAACCATACTCAATTGGAAAAAAATGTTTACCAAATGCAGTTTTAGTAATTGTAGTAAGACTTGACCCGTTCACCCCAGTTAATTTTTTCAATAAAGTGAACGTATTTAAATAATTATTGTTTTGTAATATAATAATAAATCGATCATTTTTTTTTCTTCTAGGTAAATACTCTTACAAAGTGATTGGTTTCTAAAATCACTTTCGATTTTAGACCTTTTATGGAGGAACTCTCATTGAAACCCAGGTTGTAAGTTCCCTAATTTACGCCCACCCTATGTGATGAAGGAAGCACTCCATGTTCCCATGATGCAAATAGCTGGACCTTAGTCGAGTGAGAAAGCATTTGTTATCAACTAGGGCATAATTTGCCTGTATAAACAAATTACCCAATGCTAACCATAGAGAATTGTTCATTTCCTTCTATACTTCATCTGTAAAGCTTCATTAACACTTGATAATTAGTGACGTATGTATAATGATAATTAAATTTTTACAATGTATTTTTTATCATTAATATTGTATTTTTTTCTGTAGTATTACATTTATGCTAATTATAAGTCAATAATTCGTCTCTAAGAGTATTTGATAAATTGAAATTTTTTTCCACTTGATCACCTAGAGCAAAATTGTCTTGAGATAACCCCACAGATCTAATCTGGCAAACTAAGATTTACATCGGGATTTTGTGGTTAAATTAAAACTAATCTGACAAAAACATAGTGACTAAGATCATCAAAGGGCCTTTTTCCTGCACTTAATTTGACGAGTTCCTGTTTTTGTCTGATAGTTAAAGACGACCAGTACTGATCTGACATTTTTGACGTGAAATTGGATTCTATCTTGTCATATGAGTTTAAGCAAATCAAGACGTGGGTTGTTTATACGATATAAGTTCTCTTTCACATCAAACTTTTTCTTGTCTGAAAAAATAAAAAATAAAAAATTCTTCAGCTAATTATGCTGAAATTTTATTTTATTTTTTACCAAATTAATGACCACTTCATCTAAAAATTTAATCCGTAATTCATTTTCAAACACGCTCTCTCACACATATTATTAGAAAAAAATAAAAAAAATAGTTTAAAAATAAAATTCTTACCAAAAGATCATAGGTTGAATAGACATTTGTGATTTTCTCAAGATTTGGCAATATTACTTTGGGAAATAAGCTAGTTAACTAGTAAAAACATATGTCACTATCCCCATATTCATGCATGCACCAAAAATATCAATCCCCCATTTGCATGATTGAGTAACATATCATACTGTTACAGAAAAAAAAGTTGACACCTTTATCTTGTGGTTCCACTTTCCCACACTTTAGCTAAAAATAATGTTTTGTTTGGACCATAGCTAGGCCAAAAGAGATCCTCCCCACTCTAACTAAGCACATAAAATAATTCTATATGTTTATTTTTAAATTTTATTGAAGTAAACTTAAGGTTGCTGTCTTGCTGACCAATCCCTATTCTCCACTCGAGAATAAAATCTCGTACGCATATATGGATCACTACTCTGTGTTGTAAGATGCTAAGTTTGGTGAGTCAAAGCTTTGAATGATCAGAAAAGATTTGGGGTGCTCTAAGTAGCTGGTGCAATGCACTAATCACAGGGCATACAGTAGTTTCTTTTTCTTTTTTTTTCTTTTAAGAGAATATCACTATTTTTGGGTAAATAATTTATGCTATTTATGGAAGGAAAAAGTTTGATAAAAGGAAAAAAAAAAAATAGTAGATTCGAAATACAATGGGAAAAAGATAAAAAGAAAACCGACGTATAGCCCAACATGAGTTGTTACATTTCCAAAGTTCATCATATTTTGCTAATTTGGTAGATGTTGAGTTAGTAGTTGAGTTGTCGGCCCACTAGGCCTCTCACCCGCAACCCATACAGGCCCCGTATGCCTACTCTTATCCCACGGAAAAAAAGAGGAAAAAAAGAAAACAAAAAAACCTAATTAATTTATGCTTCAATATTTATAAGAAAATAGAAAAATCTCAATTCTCAAGTAGAAAAAAAAATTTCTCTAAATATTTATATGAATTGCTTGGCCAAACAATCCGTGCCGAAAACTTTAATTGAGCAATAGTTATTCATGGAAGCATGGACAATTCGTGGAAAAAATCTGTGTTGGTTGTCCACTAGAACATTAGGACTTTCCTATTTCCTGTTTGGATTCTACGTTGGGCTGATTCAATGGCATTTTACAATTATAAATGTGTAGGCCCATGCTAAGACACCGAGCATTCCAATGGGTCTAGCCCATACAATTGGAAGTTTGGATCCATAATTATGGCCATATGGATGATTACGAATTAATTTTACTTTTTGGGTTAAGGTGGCCATATTTGGAAGAAATAGCCACAAACAATTAATTTGCTTGATACTATTATACACTCACGAATGCACAAGGTCAATAATTTGTATATGTATATATTATGTTATGTGGTGAAGTAATTTTCCTTTGACATAGATTTAATTTTCTGTTACGGCTTATTGTCCACTGAAAACCTAAAATCTACAGTCACATTAGGATCACTGGGGTTAGCAATGAAAATCCTTCAATTATCAAATCATTATGTTGAACTCAGTATTGAGGAACAAAGGGAGCAAGTAGCATAAATAAATTAAAGGTTGTGTACCTCTAAGTGCTACTAATGCAGTTATTTATATTGTATATTGAGTTGTGGTTGACCAAGCGTACCTGATTTTATTTGAATGGTTCATTGATCAAATTTAATTTTGAGTCACCATTAAGCACTCATGGATCTCTCTCCTGACTATTGGGATTGATTGGATGAGTTATACTCAAAGTTCATTCTTTATTACATACTGATTATTACATTGATTCATTATGTATTGATTTACCTGCAAACTCATGTTTTGTGTATCTAATCCATGGGGCCATAATCAACCCTAACACACACGGTATCATAATGAAAAGTTTTTGGTTCATGTGAAGTAAGATAATATTACCAAATGTGTAATAATTTTATGGAAATATTGAATATATATGATAAAGAGTGATATGTAAAGACGTGGATCACAAGATTAGTAACATTATACATAAAATTAAATTAATATCTTAATATTTTCAGTTTGATTAGATTAATTACGACATTACCTTTGTTTTGCTTCAGTTAAAATTACCATGTCAATACAATTATGGATA
>JACGDI010005596.1:206042-236051 GCA_014898725.1 Jacaranda copaia
TGACTAATTATAACATGTAGCAGAAGGTTGTCGGGGCTGAAGAAATGGCACTTTAGCAGCAGAGGCGGCGGCGGCTGTGGTGGCAGAGCCAGTGGCGGGGCCCTGGTCGAGAAGAGTGGTGGTGGTGACACGCTGACAGCGGGGGCACATAGTGAGGGTGGATGCCGGCAGTTGCTGGCGGCATTGCGGTGGCGCCACCACCTTCATAGCCCTCAGCTCCTCCACCTCCTTTTTCAGTTTCCTGTTTTGTTCCGTCAGTGTTCCAAACCATCTCTTCAAATACTCACACTCCATTTCCATTTGCTTCATCTTGCTCCTTAATCAAGTAATTAACAAAACAAGATTTAGCTTAATTTGTTAATCACTAAGGTTAAGTCATATATTCACGAATTGAATAAAATATACTAATTAGGGCATCACGGGCTGAATAATGAATGAGATTGTTTCATGCATAGTCGTGATGTTTCTTGGAAGTGGCTAACGTAAGGAGTTGATTAAGAATGTATTAGATGTTGATGTTATTATATATAAAGGGTTAGTTTGATTAAGAATGTACTAGATGTTGGTGTTATTATATATAAAGGCTTAGTTTGGTTGGAATGATTAACTGGGGTTACAGTGTATTTATCCAACTTTATTATTCCTTTGGTTAGACGGATAATAAACAGTCATGTTCGCATGCATATCAAAATCCTATGTTTATATATACAACTTTTATAATAAATTAACATACCACCTCCTATGGGTTTATTTATCATACTAACCAAACTATACCACAATAATAAAAAATCATATATATTATCACATGATAAATAATCATGAGATAACTTAAAAATTCAACCAAACTAGTCCAAAATAATTATATATAATTAAAGCTTCATTTAATTTTGAATTACAGTACTAAAACAAGGATAATGCAGTCTAATTCTTTCATCTTTTATTTTATATTATAAATAAATAATAAGCATTGTTATAAAATAATTCTTTTAAATAAATAATTAAATATGGATCGATATTCTTAACTTAGAACACAAACTGAAATAGAAAATTTAAAATAAAGATTATGACATTAAAGTATATTATTATCGTTTCAATTTCGAAATAAACAAGATATGTAATTTTTTCCGCTATATCATGCAAATGTTACTTATATGAATTGCAATTAATTACACTAATTTTTTTTTAAAATTCACAGGGGGGAATTTTTGTTATGTCTTCCAACTTATGGCAATATATATTGAGCACTTTTATGGTCAAAAAAAGAGTCTTAATGTACAATGACTTTGTGGCGTGTTCTTTACTCTCCATTTTCCACCATTTCTATAAATTCTTATGCAAAAGTAACTATTCACTCAGCTCCCACGGTACATGCTGATTTTGGGGGCAGCAGCATACTTCCAACCAACCCCCCCACCCCCTCTCAAAAAAATTTAAAAAAATAAAGTTATAGATATAAATGAAAAATATTATGATCAGGTTTGGCTGAATTTAATTAAATTAAGACTAGTTAATTAATGCAAGTTATCAACATCACTGGTCGGTTGGATTAAAACTCTACCAGCCCAAGAAATTTCCTCTCTTATACATTATTACACACACAGACGGGATATCCAAACTCCATCGTTTACTATTCGTTCAACTAAGTATCCCTTTCAGCTTTTGAATTTGACCAACATGTGGTAGAATCTGATTCAGGTTACATTACATATCCTCACTATGTATTTTCTGAATATTCCTTTAATAAGAATAAATAAATAAATATGCATAGTCTAAATTAAATAAAATTACACAAGTTCCACAACCTAATAATTAATTACTCCAGGGTCAAGTCCAAGAATCACAATCAAAGTACATACCTTGCTCTACGGTTTTGAAACCACACCTCCACTTGCCTTGGCTTCAATTTTAATTCCATTGCCAAAGCCTCCTTCTCTTTCTGCGTTACAGAAAACTTTAATTATTACTTTAATATATAAGAAAATTTATATTCCAATTCTGGGGCGGGAAGGAGAGGTTTACAGGGTTTAAGGTTAGATTTTGTATGAAGCTTTCTTCAAGAATGTGAGATTGTTCTTTTGTAAGACGGAGTTTTTTTCTGGGGGCCCGACCGCCGCCGCCGCCGCCGCTTCCATTCGGGCCGTCGTCATCTTCTTCTTCTTCTTCCATGCATTCTTCTTCTGGTCCTGAGGGGGCTTGATTTATGTCCAGTTCTTTCGTTGCAGCACCGCCACTCTCCCCTATACGCCCAACAAATTTTCATGTTAAAACTAATCAAACATCTTAATTATGCAAAGGAATTTTCTATGTTGAATTAATATTACATCATTAACATGAGTTCTTTGAGAATTGGCATGAATCATTAGATCACTGCCTATTTAACATGCACAAAATTCAGAAAAAGAAAAATGAAAATATATCAGCTAGCCATGATCAACAAGCATGCAAAGAAACCCTACAGATTAATCTCCCAAATGAATATTTTTTTTCCTTAAAAAGAAATCTATTTTTTTTCTTTTTAACAGAAGAGATGAAGAGACAAAAGTATATGTACTGGAAATAAAAAGAAATCATCAGAGCTGATCAAACTCAAACTCCACGAAGACAGAAGCAAAAGCAGATCACATACAGACACACAGATTATAAAGAGCACACAGATATATATACAGGTTTACACATATTATATAGATATGTAATAATTAAGATAGCTTGTTCCTTACCAGAAGATGGGAAAGATGGAGAAGAAGAGGAGAAGCCGGGCATGGCTATGGTTAACTCCAAACAGGCAGAATTATTGGGCAAAATCTCCATGAAAGCTGCTTAGAGTTAAAATAGGAAGAGGAAAAGAGGGACAATTTGTAAATCTGAACTTGTATTGTATAGACAGGAAGAATTTGTGGGATCTGATATATATTCAGACAGGAGGAAAAAAGTAAAAGAAGAAAAGAGACAGGAAATGTATAAAGGTTAAGTGCCAAAAGGTCAAAAAATAAATAAGGGAGTTGTTGAAAGAGAAATAGAAATACAGTATATATAGTACTATATAATAGATATAAATTATAAAAATCCAAGACTTGGGAAATGGTTTTCTTGGAGGGTTTGTGTTTGTTTGGGTAGCTAGCCAGGGCTATTTGGAAAAAGATATTTATTTTCAAGTTGGGTGCGTGTGACAAAGCAGCCAGGGGTCCCCTTGTTTGAGCCCGAGTTGTCGGTTCAAATATCAACTGTACTACTTAAATGATTGGCAAACACCTTGAGTCTCCAACTTGAATTTAATGCCCGACTTCATCTCATGTATGTACAGATTATATATAACTGTACATGTATTATATACCATTAGTATACATACAAACATAACATAGCATTTTGGTGTGTCTCTCATGATCTATAACTATTTAAAAAGAAGGGAACAACACCTATTTATTTGTATAATCTTTGCAAAATTTATGATATCGATATCCGTAATTACTTTACATTAATTCTTTCATCACACTATAGGTTGAAATTTGTGTGTTATTCTAATGATCCATAACTATTTAAAGAGAAGGGAAAGAACCTATTTATTTATACAATCCTTATAAAATTTACGATGTCTACATCTATATTAACTTTCAATCAATCTTACCACCAATTTGTAGGCCGGAATACATATGGAACTTTATTTTTGACGTAAGAGTGGAGAGACATAACAAAAATTATAATCACTTAATATACGACTAAAGATATGGCGATTTATTTAGCCAATAATTTGATAATTGAAGGGTTCGATGCGCACGATCTTATATATTCTATTCGAGTCCAAATTTACTTATACTTCTAAAAGCCATTTGCAATAACGTAATGTTTTGGATAACAGTCATTTATAAATACACTCTAAATATTGATTTCTACATTTGTAAGCTAATGTAAATTGCATAGATCAATATCTTTTGAATTGAGTGTTACTCTTTGTAGCATATTTAATTTCAAGTATTGACTGGTATTACTATTATGTTCCAAGAATGGGGCTTTTATGGCTATTAATTACCTGCAAGTGATGTGAATGAGAAAATTTGTAACTGTTCTTTTGCATTAATGCCAAGGTAAAAGAAAGAGAAAAAGAATTCAGAAAAACAAAGAGGGGGTGGAAGAAAAAGACACCACTTTAGAAACATGAAAAATTGGACAATCTTTGGGCTAATGATGTCCATAAATATTGAGCCAACAACCGAATCAGTTTAGTACCAAATTATTGCCAAAGACCCCTAAACAGGGTCACTATTTCATTCAATTGGTGGACATAGTCTTTTATGGGAATTAAATGTTTCTGTTAAATAGAAGAATACTTTTCCCTTTGGAAACTGATTCAATTATTTCATGTTTGACATACTCTGTGAGTCATCATGAATGACTATTTTTCTATGCAACTAGTAACTTCTGTGTGACTTCGATGGGACATGTAAATTTTTATCTTTTGACCCACTGAAACCTACAATGTTAATTGTCTGAATTTGCAAGTAATAAAGTCAGATATTGTGGAATATTACTCAAAATGATTAAAGCGGAATGCCATTTTAATTAATTACTTTAATTTGTAACTTAGAACGGTATTACGATTATCCTTGACTCTTGAAAAATGAAAATTATGTTTTTCTTTTTCAAAAATTCCCTGTTCTCTTTTACTTGGCCGATATTTTTTAAAAAAAAATAAAACATCGTACATGCTCGGAGAAAATTCTGCTAAATTGACCCTCTAGTAATCTACAAAATTGACCCTCTAGTAATCTATAAAATTGACCCATCTGAACGAGTCCGCCTATAATTCTTTTATTCATATTGAACATGTAGTCCAAAAAAGTGCTTTCTTATCATGCATTTTCATTAATTTTCTCTTTGTTTAATTTTGAGTCAAACAGAGAATTTCTATCACGCTATCGGGGCAGGTGAGGTAATCAAAGACCAAAGTATACTGGTACAAAATGGTGAACAGTCAAACGAAGATCTCTTCTCTCTAACTAAAGTAATTAATTTGGGTAATATTGAATATCATAGTTGGAATTTTATTTGTCCAATTTTAATTAAATTTTGTAATATTGAAGGTACAACTCGTGGAAAAATTGGTTCGTTCGTGGGCCCACGTCCACAACAAGATAGGGAACAAAGGGACCCAATTTGCATTGCCATCGTCAGTCTTTGGTTTGCCAGTCGGCAGTCCACAGTAGGGCATGCACTGTAGTACCAGTGGATATCAAGTGGGTCCCGCTTTAATTCCTTGCTTGAATCCTAACTCGCATCTTCTTAAAATCGTGTTGTTCGAATAACGAGTGTAATAGCTGCACGTCAGCAGAAGGTATATATGCCGTCACAGATTACACCCGCATTCTCGTACATATGTCATCTTCTTTCTTATTGATGCACCAAAGCCATTAAATTGCATATAAGCTACTAAGCTTCAAAGCTTTTTGCACTTGGAAAGGCAATGTACAAAGGCTGTCTGCTTTTTCTCCTTTACAACTATTTACAAAAGATGTTCTCCTGAAAAACCACTTACCTGCGTAGAATCTTGGATTTTCATATGGAAAAAATGAAGAATCGCTGTATTTTAATATTGCACCTTTGCATTTTTCTCATCTTTTTTATCACCATTTTCCTTCATCCCAACATAGAATTAATCTCCTAGAGGGCAAAGTGGCTGTCTCATGCTAAGCTCAGCTTTGAGGTCTGGAAACTTCTCCAGGCCATGAGAAACTTCCAGAACTTTCTGCATTCACAACCAACCATTTGTGTTAAAGGGTGAGCATGTGCCGCAATAAACCTCAAGAGCTCAGTAAGACGAGCAACATTAAGGAACCAATCTATAGGTAACCAAAACCAACGAACAATTTCATTGAATATACTGACCAGTGCAGCAAGATGAGCGTCCTGCAGAATATTTCCATCTACCTCTAATCTAGCAACAGGAAACTCCGGCAAGTGACCCGACTGTTTTTTACCAAGTAAGTCACCAGGCCCACGAAGGACGAGGTCCATATTTGCAAGTTGGAATCCATCGGATGATTTCTCCAGCACCTTCAACCGTTTCAGGCTAGAGGTCGTAGATGCTAATAGTATGCACTTGGACTTCTTCTCTCCACGTCCAACTCGACCTCTAAGTTGATGCAGTTGTGCAATTCCAAATCTCTCAGCATTCATAACAACCATCATGGATGCATCTGGTACATCAACTCCTATCTCAATTACTTGTGTGGAGAGCAATATATTTGTTTCTCCAGATCTAAAACGTCTTAATGCTTCGTCCTTTTCGTCACTTCTCATTCTTCCATGAAGCAATCCACATTTGTAGCCGGGGAACTTTTTGGAAACAGTTTCAAGATCGGCTGAGGCAGCCCGAAGTTGAGGCAGTTGTTCAGACTGCTCAATTACTGGATAGACGAGATATATTTTCCCTCCTGATTCTAATTCCTCTGACGTCATCTGCAACAGTTAAAGCATCCAATGTCTGTCATAACAGGACTCCCAAGATATAAGCTAGAGGAAGGTGCTACAATTATGAAATGATTGACAATATCTTAAAGTAAAAGTTAGAATTGCATTTTTTTTCATATCTACAAGTTTACCTGGTAAGCCTTTTCGAATCCAACTTCATTTCCTTCAATAACGTAAGTCTTAACAGGTGTTCTTCCAGGAGGTAAATCAGTAATCTGTTATTTAATGACCCGGAAAGAGTTCACGAAAAATGACGTCATATAAGGTAAGAAAATAGAAAAACTTCCTCATCATGTAAAAGGAATTATGGAATGAGAAAATAACGGGCTACAAAACAAATATTCCTACGATTATCAGGTGCATAATGTGCTGATGACCCACTGATATTTTCATAACCATGTTGCTTTAGCTCCCCTCTAATTGATCAATTCAATTTATAAATATATCGACAAGAACTAAAGCCAAGAGTAGAATCAGAATCAGCTTTTACATATTCTATGTTAATCCCTTAATAACGACGAGTAATAGTAGTTCAGACTCCAGAGAAATGATAGCTTGCAATTTCAGAGTCTGTAATGGAATACAGTAAAACTTATAGATGGGTCAGACCGAATAGAAAAGCACATACTTGAGTCAAGGACATGTCACCATACAACGCCAGAGCAAGTGACCTTGGAATTGGTGTGGCTGACATTGCCAGAATGTGTGGAGCCATGGTGACATCATTTTTCAGAGAGTCATTTGAACTAGTTGATGTCAGTTGGGAAGTTATGCTGTTAAAATATAACTGCAAAATAATGGAGATATCAGTGAAGAATGCATCACGAGTTAAACTCAGTTTAACATAAAAAGGGTGGGAGAATGCTTGCTTCTACAAGAACTAAGCTGTTTCAGCACAGATGCAAACATATATTCATATAGTTTATCATCTATAAAAGCATCCAGCAAGCAATCACGAAGTTTGGAAGCAAAGAGCTACCTTGCTGTTGAAGCGTCCTCTTTGAACGACACCAAAACGATGTTGCTCATCTACAACAGCAATGCGCAAAGCTGAAAATTCTACCTTTTCAGCTATTAAAGTATGAGTTCCAATAACCATAGTGATATCTCCAGTTTGGAGACCCTAATAAAACAGCCAACAAAATATGACATTCCCACGTAATGTATCAGGAATATACAAGTAAGATCCATGTCCTTTCTACCTTCCGAATAGATTGTGCTTGCTTTGTTGGGGTTGAGCCTGTCAATAGAGCAACAGAAGGTTTTCCAATGTCCTCTTCTATTTTGTCAAGCAAGCCAAGAAGATGCTCATAATGCTGTATAGCTAGCAGCTCTGTTGGAACCATAAAAGCTGCCTGGGGGTAAAGTAATCCAATCAATTATGTATGTCATTTGACAAAGTAAAACTAAAACGTGAAGTAAAAATAATAATTGATCACCTGGTATCCCGAGCCAATTACCTCCATGCTTGCGAGAAATGCTACCACAGTCTTCCCACATCCAACATCACCCTAGATGAACAGAAAAAATGGAAATAAGAACAGTATAAAAAGAACAAAAGTCCTTCATATCCTAAAGAATGGATGAGAAGACAGAAGAATACACCAATGAGAGTCTGGGAGAACCAGAGAAGCACATGTACTTGCACACATAAATTAATTTAGATATCAGATGAAGTGTTGTGGTTTATCAATCAGCCTTAAGAGGGACTAAGTGATGGTTAAATAATCATACCACATCCAGCAAAGTTTCACTTACCTCAGAAGGTAGCAAGCCTCATATCCAACCTTATGAGGAATTGTGTTTGACTTGGTTTACAATGGGGAAATGCATAAAGAATCAAGAGAGAATGAAAATTAATTGTTCAGGCCCTAGCTACCCATAAGACTGATATTGTTACCGCAATAGATGCTAGAAAGATGTTTGGACAAACTGAACTTTTTCTTCCAAAGGTGGATTCAGTACCATATGGATTGGATGTCAGATTTTGGGAGGAATCAGAATGAGAAAATAGAAAAATTAATTTAGATAGAAAAGATAAATCCAAACCTGTAATAGTCTATTCATTGGAACTGGTCGTTTTAAATCCCATATGATTTCTGAAGTGGCACGTAGCTGACTGGATGTAAGCGTATATGGAAGAGCCTTCATGAATTTTTTCGTTATACTGGACCATTCTCCCATAAATATTGTGTTCAGCTCAGGCTTTGTGTACCTCTCAAGCAATCCATCTTTTTCTAGCTTCGTACCAAGGCTCTCAAGCATTTGGAATAATCTTCCCAACTGAGGAAAATTATTAAAACACCAAAGAGTATTTAGGATTTCTAGCAAAATCTGCAGTTTTTGCTCCCAAAACACACTCAGAAACCATTTAGCATTCATTGAAAGCATATTATCATACATTCGTATCTGAGACAAGAGCATTTACAGCTAAAAGGAGACACCTTTGTAGGAGACTAAACTATGGGTCCGAAGAGACTGAGAGATACAATAGGTTGAAAAAGTGGAAGTAGGTCAAATAATAAGAAGGAAAGAAGTAAGACAAAGAATAAGAGTGAGTTGTTGAAATTGGGTCTTTGGATGCACTCAAATAATTTTTTCTTGTATTTTTGATTGACTTCCTCCATATGTAACTTTATTCAACCTAGTAAAGCTATCCAGTACGCAAAATTTTACAATTAGCTCACTATGAAAAAAGTCTCAATAATGATGGTAATGAAAAGTTCACTTAAAAGAAATGGATAATAAAGAAGTTAATGGATAGAAAGAACATCTCAACATTACCTGAAGATAAAAGAACTCATCAAATATAAGTCTTCTGCGAGCTAAATCAGCCTTGCTCAAATTAGTTGGCTGGTGAATTCCAGTATATGCCTGCATTTTGAAAAAAGAGAGTAAGAATAATGGCATTATGGCAAGATATTCCCTGAAGTACGATAAATCATATGATTTCCGTTTAGAAACTTCACTCAATAATCTGGAATAGCTATAAAAATATAAATATTACTTGAGAAACCTACAGCAGGGTTAAATGCCAGCTTACATACATCAGAAAGGGAGAGAAGTTGAAAATCTTGGGTAACATCGTTAGGGAGGGGATCAAGATCAACTGGCAATGTCTTTAAAGCTCTGAAAAATATACACATTCACTGCATTAGAGAAGGAATGCATTTTAACCAGATGAGCAAATATTTTTTGACTGACTTAAGAACAGGTTAACATGTCATATCTACCATCTTAGCAAAGAAAAGAAAAAACAGAGAGGCAGCGTAGCATCAATATGTGACCATTAGACACAGTACAAGCATGAAGTCATCTAGTCATTAGATTCCAGTGATTGGTGTTTATCATCCCACTCAATGTCTAGATAGCTAATTCTCTTTTACTTCACAAGAACAATGTAGTCTATATCCTTGACTTGTCCACATGGTAGGAGTTCAAATTCAATGAATGAATAAGTCCCTTGTTCAAAAAGTAATCCTTCTCCTTTTCGCAGTCTTAAAAGTATTTCAATGCCTAAAGATTCATTTCTCAACTAATTTTTATTCTCATGTAGAGATAAAATTAGCGACTGAAAGGCAAAATAATTGGTAGAAAGTCTAATTTTGACCACTTACCTGGCATCAATGACTACTTATGGACTAAAAAGATAAATAGAAATGACAAAACAAACAAGCAAACTAAAGTGGAGACATAATCATAAAATACCAACTTCAATTAACAAACAAGTTTCCTGAAGTAAGGATAGATTAAGCGGAATCAACCACAAAGAAATAGTCAATAATGAGATAAAGGTCCTGGAAGCAAACCTCGAGATAATGTCCCTAAGAAACTCAGCATTAAGACCTTTTTTTGAAGGATATAGTGGATAAGGCCTCCCTTTTGCACAAGCATATGAATCCCCTTCGTCTTTAAGTACATCGATATTGTACTCCCTCATTTCAAAGTGATCTTTACCACGCATTGTGCGGACCTTCCAAGAATGAACATTTATGAGTAAGTGGCTAGGAAGCAATTTGAACCATCAAAACTATTGAATAAACAGCTCCCAACCCTCGGGGAGAGAAGGACAGCTGGGGTGGGGGGCAGAAGAAAATAAGAGAAGACAGAAAAGAAAATAGATCTAGACATAAAACAACAAAATATTAAAAGACAATCGGAATAAATGGGTCATTATCTTGTTAGAAGAGTTCTCTAGACTAATCTAACCTATTGTGAGTACTAGCCTACCAGGTCATGACTGTAATTGTTGTCCTTAGAAAAACGTAAGTCAACCAACCAGATGCAAGTTACTGGAACCAGTTAAAAGCCCGACCACCCTTCTGAAATTTGGCAAGATACATGAAAAGGGTCGAAAATTTTCAACAAAGTAGAACTATTAAGCCAGCATCACCTTCAAGTGCTTCATTTATTTCACAGACACCAAGTCACTGTAGATAATTTTCATCCACTGATTCTCATACATCAAAAGCAAAACATACATTCAGTAACCCCTATGTAAACAAAAGACAACAAAAATCCCCAGCAAATCCCACTCCCAGCAATCACCATAAGTATTTCATAATATAGGTCAATGTTGTTATTAGTTGGTCTCTCAAGGGCCAGCAGCTATTTCCTATGGGATAGTTGAACTTTCTCAGAGGACATCAACTTCCATAGGCTTTATATTTGACCTAACAGCTATAATTTCTCACATAATTCATCAGTTAAATAATCTAAATCTAAAACTTATCTCCAGCAGAAGGGATTATTGCCCCAAGAGCTTCAAGAGGAAAAGTAAATATTAATTTTTAACAGAATAGATTACTTATTTAGAACTACTCCACCTTGCCACTGACACACACAATATCTCCCTCCCTGTGCTTTTCCTGAATACTTCTGAGAAAAGGTGTGCATGTGAAGCGAGCACCACGGAAAAATTTCTTCAAATGCAAATATATTGTTCTTTTCCTTCTATTCTCAACTTCGTCAGCTGCGCCCTCAGAATTTGGCTCAAAATCTGCAACCTCACATGCCACAACAACTTCCAGAAATGCAAATGAACGACTAGCCCGGATTCCCCTGGGTGAACAAACTTGCAGTGTCAAAATTGAATTCTGATATTTGAAACTATGGGCAAGAGAACTTTAAAAGAACAATTTGTTGTAAATTAGATATGTACATGGAAGACAAAAATAGGAAAAAAGAAAAGAAAGAAAGAAAGAGAAAAGGAAAACAAACAGATAGAGATGCAGCTTAAATTACACATTCAATTAGTGTGAAACTAGGGGGCAGCAGAACAATTATGGAGCTGCACACCACCTAATAAAAGGAAGTTTTATGAGGATTTGGGATGATTGATATCTTGAAGCGAACTGGAGGGAAAAACTAGGAGACGGTTCGCCCTTCTCTTTTGCTTGGTAGGGAGGAAAGATAGGGAGGCAGGGCAAAAGGAGGGATGAAATATACATCCTTCCCTTTGATCCTTCAGCCATACCAAACAAAGAGAAGGAATCATCTTTCTTTCCCTTCCACACCACTAAACCCCCCACCCCCCCAGGAAGTCTAAGAACCCTTCCCTTTCCCTTTTACCCTTCCATCTTTTGATACCAAAAATACCCTTTAGCATCGTTAAGCATTTTTATCTCAGAGAGCTTCCAATATGGATTTAAACAACAGAAAGTTCTGCCACATTCCAATGTCAATTTAGTAAATAGAAATTTACAACGTTAAAGGAGATGAAATCTTCAAAGTAAGTATAAGAATATTTCAGTATCAGCTTGATCGCAATACTGAAAAAGGAAAAATAAATATGTTCAGAATAATAAGAAGTTGATTTAAAGGACCATCATAGATGCATTCAGAAGATAGAAGATTCACCTTGACGAAGTTATTTTTCCAACAAAAATCAAGTACTGGCCATCATCAATTTCCACCTCAGCATTCTGTAAATCAGCATAGGTGCGAGGAAAATGATGCAGCAGTTTCCTTAACTACAAGTAGACAACCAGATCCATCAGGCTTGGAGATCTAAAGTGAAATGCAATGGTCTCCAAAATAATACTTTAGACAACGCACAGTGTGAAAACCACAGTTTTCCAGCTGACTAAGTTGGCGTTTGGTAAGCCCAGGTATGCAGTTGATACGTTTATCAAGAATTTCTGTCACTGAGACAGCATTTTGTTGGGTCTTGGACCCAGCATTGCTGCAAGGTTTATCTGCAGTCAATTGTAAAGCATTTCTTGTCTCTCTCTTCCAATCAGGTGACTGAGAATACGTAGCAGATTTATCAAATTCTTCTTCCAGGATAGGAACAGCATTCATATTTGAGATCTCAGCATATAACGGATGCAGATTCTGGTACATACATTTTGGATCCACCCAATTTGCATCAATATCACTAGGAATACATCCTTCGAGAATTTCAGGTATCAGCGGTTCTGTGGTTTGAGAATAATATCTGGGTCCATCATATAATTCTACAGTTGGGAAGCAACCCAAAGTGATCGAACGGAATCGTTTGCACACCGAGGTGGCATCAAAATCAATACTTTCAAATTTAAGATTCTCACGGAACTTCTTTCTACATCTATCATTGCCAATTAAGTGACCAAGATCATTGTAACCCATCAGAACTGATTCCTGCAAGCAAATCAAGTTGTGATACCATATGAAAACCCCCATTGAGTAGGGAAAACTAAACTCTGGACATTTCCATGCAAACACTGTAGACTGATATTCACCTAACAACTAGTACTATACTCTATCAAAAATGAATTCACATCACTTTTGTCATACCTACAGCACAAATGGTATCAGCAACCATCTAAAAAAGTCAGGGAGAAAGTGTTCGTTGAATTTATATTAATTGCAACCAAAAGAATTCATGAAATAAGGGACAGAATATTAAACTTAAAAAAAGGAGGTTCAATAGGTTAATTAAAAAGTTATTAAGTCAACATAGCATCAAAACATGTAAACCTTACAGGAACTCATGCTATCAATTGGCATGCCTTATCAAACATCTTAGACTGCTCTATGATATTTACCTTCTCATATCCATCTACACCCTTCAACTTTTCTGAAAACTTGTGCTTTGATCGAAAGCATGATGTTAAAATATTTGGTGGAAAAAAACTACCAAACCTGCATAGAATTGAACATCTTTTAAAAGATATTCTTGCTAGATCATGACAAGAATCATAATTGAGTAAAGCCAATAATACCTTGCACTTCTGCCAAAAATATTCTTGTACGCCCTCTCAACTTCAAAATTTACAGCATGTCGCAAGCATTTCTCATTGAAACCCTAGAGGAGGAAGTTCATTTTGGCAACTGTCATGCTTACATAATAGCTTGAACTGAGAGCCAATTAAAATGCCTCATAAGAAAATCCCAACCAAAATAGAAAACACTCAGATAGGAGTATCCAAAGTAACACCAAAACTTTTGCAATATGATATCAAACCGGAAGCATTGATGTTCTCAAGAACATGAGAAGGTGATATGACCCCTTTGAGACTAGTTCAGGAGAATTGACAAAATTTTGTACTCCTGCAGGATTACACAAGTAATGCAGTCTGCTTTTATCCATTTTGACTTTGAAAGAATTCACTAAGTACATACAAGATGAAGCTCCATAGATGCTTTCTAGGAAGGCCAAAAAAGAGTTTATGCCTAAATTACATTATGTAATGAATCTTCAAAATCTTAAAAAAAACAATAGAACAGAACTAATTATATGAACTGTAAATATATTTGATTTAGGAGGTCAAAAATATCTCTGATTTGAACTCTTTTAATTCCATGATTTGATTCTTGAGGGATAGTGAGACAAAAGACAACGAAGCATCAAAACAGAGTAAAAGATGGAGAAAACACTCATACCATGGTAAACAAATGCACAGCCAATGCTGTCACTGTCATAAACAACAAATTACAGCCTGAGAAAGAGCTGCCCAGATGATTCAGCCATTGAACCTGTAAAAGGCCCATCTTAGTCGTCTATGGAAAAGACCGTGGACATAAACCAATAGAGCAAAGCTTATTCTGAAGCATATAAATCAAAATAACAACTTTAACTTAAAAGGAATTGGAGCGAGGCAGTAATTATGATATCTGCACTAACCACCAGAGTAGTAGCTTACAAAATTCAAACCCAAAATCGGTTCTGCAGAAACAAGAAAGCTAAATTGGTAGTCACCAACGAAAACAGTAGCTTTTTATAAATAAAACAGTCAATAAATCTTGGAACACTTAATTCTGACAGAATTTCTTCGGATTCAATTAAGAAAGAAACAGTCTTGACACACAGTCTGCAATCAGACCCCTGTCAGATGGAACCAAGATTCTGGGATGCAACCAAACTTTGAGAACTCTATAAATGATGGACAATCAAACCAGAGAAATTAAGAGGCTCCAGCCTGCCCGTTCAGGAAAGGTACACATTACTTGCGATTATTATCATCCCACTCGCTGTGTCTTGATCACTTTATACAACTTGGTGTCGGAAAGACAGCTCATTTCATGCTAATTGCTAAGATATCATGCCATAGAAAAGCAATTAACTGAAATATAACTATTCTCTGATAATTAAATCTAGTAAAGGTCAAGCAAGTCATGCAAAGAAAAGAACATATGCAATCAGTTATAGAGTTCTATTAGTAACATAAAGAAGGCAAGAAAAGCCCACATAAGTATCGCAATTGTCGTGGCAGCCCATGGTTCAGATAGAACACCTTTTGAATAAGCTCAGAGGATTGTTGAAAGCGACAACGAGGATAACGGCCTTCGGAATCAGCAAGAAATGGGGCAGCGGCTTAACATGCTCCAATTGAGAACAAATATATCCATGGTAAATAGCCAACCACTGCCTCTTGTTTTAGAAAATAGGAAAAGAACCCCTCAAGAGAAAATTATCCCAGAAAAAGGTGCACGAGTAAAGAGTAATTAGCATAGAGCTCAGGGATGTCCCAGCAATTTTCACATTTCTTCAGTCATCCACTTTCTTACGCTTTCTTCAGTCGCTCTCACTATAAATACAAGTGCAAGATTCTACTCTTCGCCTGCACTGATTAGGGTTCTTAGGTGAGCCACAGCAACAACATCTCAAGCGTTACCATCGCCGCCGCTTAAGAATTTCCTCTTCCCCACAACCCATCGCCTGAATTTCTTTATTTTCCATATAAACAAGATAAGGGCTAAAATGCAAAAGGGGAGAGCTTGAACAAATTCTTGTTCGTGGCTCGGAAAATACCTGCAGGTTTTCTGTAGGCTGCCCTGCAAATTTCTAGCCCTTTACACTAACAAATGGCATCATAGTACGGGTTTTGTGCTTTCAAATGGGTTTTCCACTGAAAAGTGATTTCTTGGCCTATTTTTGGGCTGAGCTTTGCTTCTTACAGGCTGCCCATTTGTGTTATCATCTCAAACCCGCCTCCAAACGCCATTACAATTGCTAATTTATAGTTTGTTTTTTTTTTTGTTTTTCTTCCAGTTATTCCATTGGAATAGGGAAAACATTGGCTGGACATTTGATTTATGGGGGGAAAGATAATATTTTGGTTTGAAAAAGTAACGCAGGAAACTGATTTTCTTTTGATTTCCTTACTACTCTCTAGTTCAAATTACATATAGAATCTTTTCAAGCTTAGACCATATTTTGGACTGGAAGCAAAAGCAGGAAACTTTCGTTTTATTCTTGATGGTAATACTGATTTTTCAACTTTTTTAAAATTCAATTCTATATCCAAATATAGCGTTGTATATATAGTGAAAAGGCTCTTTGATTTCTTGGCATAAAATGAAATGAAATTTCCGGGTCTACAATTTGATGTGCCAATACGCAAAAGAATAAATTGAGGGACTGGAGTAGAGGAAGTTATGTGAATGCTTTATAATTCAGATAACTAATTGACGAAATGCAGTTAGAGTCTCACGCTTTCTTTAGTAATTTAATGGAAAAATTAATTTAACCACCAACTCAAGTTGAAAGATTTTGAGTTGGAATCTCGAAACTGACTTTTCTTAAACCCGGCATAACATAAGGGTCAAGTGTCTAATCACCAACTTGTAAGAAAGTGTTTTAGATTGTCTGCACTCTAAACATTTGAATGCTTCATAATTACTGAAGGGTTATGCCTAACTTTCAAAGGCGTACAACGTGAATTTGGAAGACAACGTTGAAACACAAACAAAACAAGCACAATGAGTATGATTGACAAAGGAGCTGCATTTTTAAGCAACATTGTTCATACAAACGGCAGAAACCTACTTGCCTTGGGGCATGTCTACGTTCAATTTCGAATATGATTGGCAACATTGAAAACACTGCAGTGGACAAATCAGAATTTCACGACAGCCATTCATCATCTGATATGTCCAACAAGTGTCTGAGTAGAACATAAATTGTCAACAATAATATGATGCACAATGTTTTAGCTCACAATTAAACAAATGGTACAATTGTCTCAGCTAAATCAAGAATCAGAGCTAAGCATTATCATTCTGCCTCGAATTGCTCATGCTGATAAGAGAAATTTAAAGGTGCATATACGATTCCCATCGCCTTCAAACCTGCTCAGACAAAACAGTAATGCAGAGGAAGAATTATAAATCGGCGCTTAGTTATTTCTCACCAACTATAATGTCATAAATGTCAGAGAAGCTTACCTCACAGTAGTCTGCTCCTTCTACACCAATACACTTAGAAGCACTGATGCTGTCACTTCTCAACAAGCACCTCGCACTGTAGCTTGATTTTCTACTCTCTTTTTGCCTAGCTTTTGCACTTGTACCAGCAGTTTCTGATCCTTTAGTATCCAGTGACTTCTTGGGACTCAGGAGGCATGGACAGGGAATAGCAACCACAGTTTGAGTTTTAGAATCACAATTTTGGTCATGATCCTCGTCTATGAGCCCACAGACACGTTCCCTGCAACCAAACGATGAGGCCATAAAGCCGTTAATATGTCATGAGAAATTCAAGTGAAATTTGAAAAATGATGAATCTCTAACACTTTACCTGGGCAAGGAGGCATAGCGCCTTCGAAGTGGAGGTCTATCTACTTTACCCGGCTGTCCCTCAAGACGGAAAAATTGCTGCTTAAATTGGTCAACTCCGCTGAAACATCATAAGATTGATTAAGAATCTAGACTATACAGAATACTAGATAGGAAAAGAATACACATTCCACTCAACAAATGAGGGAAAAGGCAGGCTCCAAGATGGATGTAGCAGGAGGACAAAAGAAAATGAAGATAGATTTATCAGCTGTATCTAAGAGCAGGATAAATAGTTGATTGAAATCTTTTTAGTATCAGTAAGGATTCTTTAATTGCCCAAACCTTGGATACATAAAGTGAATCTGATCCACGCCACGTAGGTACTCCTGGAGCATCTGGGGGTGATACTCCAAGATCTGTTTGCTTAATTAAGGTATGACGTAAGTAAAACAGCCAATGCAAAGATAATATTGTTGACACATCAATAGTGATTCTCGTACCTCCCTGTAGATTAGCTCCCTCACATCGTCTTTTGTTAACTTTCTCCTCTCAAACTCAAACTCAAATTTTGAAATGGGCTGAGTTGATGGCTCATCTTCCCCATTTGCCAGCCCATAGAAGTATGGATCTGCTAGTGCCTGTACCGACAAAGAGATGCTAATGTCAAGATGGGACGTCCTAAATAATGAAAGAGTGTACTACAGTTGTTGCAAATCTTACTTCTTCAGCAGACGGACGATCCTTGGGGTCGAACGCAATTAAACGTGCAAGTAATCGAAGAGCTAAGGGATCAATGTTTGGGAACCTTTGCGACAGAGATACAGGTGGTTTCTTTCTCATGCTACTCAAATATCTCCGGGCCTTTTCATTTCGAATCTGCATGTAGCAAAAGAATCCAACTAGTCAAGTCAATTTACTGAAATTGTTTGTGCATCGTAAATATCCAATTTCCAGAAAATCCAAGGATTTTCTAAGAGTTAAGTTAGCCAAATGATGATGACAGAAACAAACCCTTGAAATGGCTTCAGCAGAAGGTGTACCAAGAAGATCAGTTATGAGTTCCAATTGGTGGACCACATTCTTCCCCGTAAACAATGGTTTACCAGTAAGCATTTCTGCAAATATACATCCTATGCTCCAGATATCAATAGCAGGGGTATACTGCAAAAGGCAAAACTTTCAAGAAATTAGCTACAAAGGTCGTTCAAGCTGTTATTCGACTCCATAACTAGAATAACCAGCAAACAAACTCCAAGCAGGAGGACATGATGAAAAGGTTTAAACTATAGACACACGAAAAAGTTGGCATAGCAAGAGACAAGTCTAATCAGAAGCATCAACGCAAAAAATCGTCCTGTGACTATGTAGAGACCAAAATTGATTCTCAAACATGGATTTCAGAACTCTACATCCCAGACATGAAAGCTTACTTTGGAAAAAAAGGAACCACAAAGTTCGGGAGCACGATACCACCGAGTAGCCACGTAATCCTACACATAATCAGCATTTCAGTAAAAATTACAATGTTTAGTAAGAGAGTTGCCCCAAAAACTAAGAAACGAAATTGAAAGCTTTATGTTATGTTTGGACCTTGGATTTTGGTGAAGAAAAGGAAAAGGATCAAGTGATAAAGCAGAAAGCAATTTTATTGAAATGTGCAAAATATTTTCCTCAGTGATGTCCTTAGTAAATCCGAGAACCAAATGTTACATCAGAGCATTCAATGAAATATTTCCTTCACAGCATGACAGCAAAGATCACTTACAGTCCAAAAAACAGCAGATGGGGTATCACCAAATGATGCACGAGCTAGCCCAAAATCACAAATCTTCAACTTGCAGTCTGCATTAGCAAGGATGTTTTTGGGCTTCAAATCTCGATGGAAAACATTTGCTGCAAAAAGGACAATGAGAAAGTCATATTAACTGTATATAAGTGCAAGGAAACCAGAAGAGTTATTAGTTGAAGAAAGCCTACCTGAATGTATATATTTCAAAGCTCGAAGCAACTGATACAAAAAGAATTGATGATGCCCTGGAGTAAGATCATCGTTTGTCTTGATTACATGGTGAAGATCTGTCTCCATCAACTCAAACACAACATATATATCCTTGAATTCTCTCCGACATGGAGGCAACATAATATGCTTTATTTCAACAATGTCTGGATGACGAAGCAACCGGAGGAGCTTGATCTCTCTAAGAATGCGAGTGGCTTCAGAGACATGCTCGAAGATATCAGTGATCTTCTTTATAGCTACCTTTTCTCCAGTGTGGGTATCAACTGCAGCTGCCACGACACCATAACTTCCCTTACCAACAACTTCTTCGATTTCGTATAAATTTGCTTCACCGTATTCAGTGAAGAAATCCTTGAAAGGCATGTTCTGACATGTCAAAAGGAAATATCATCAATTTCTCATTAAGAACTGAAGTATAAGTTGAAACTTGACTGTCTACTTCAGGTGCTGAGAGGAAATAATGAACAGATGGTAACAAATGAATTTTAACAACCAGCAGAAGCACAAAAAACACCATCCCAGAACACTGCAAAATCCGAAATGCTCCCCCCACACCCAACTACGCCCCCACCCCCACCCCCACAACACACACACACACACACACACACACACAAAAATAAGAAGAAGAAGAAGAAGAAGACAAAACAACACCGAAAGGAAAGAGTGTCTCACAATGTAAAATTTTACTGTAGAGGATACAACTAAATTATTAGAGGAACTTACAACCAGATATATAAATATCTCATACAATATTTATGTACAAAAGAAAAAGAGAAAGCTACCATCCATCAAAATGAGGAATAAAAATCATATGCAAGAACACATGGAACAGATCTGAACCTCATAAACCTAAAATGAATGGACAAAGTCGAAGAAATTAAGATGCTTACCTGAATCATTCTAACAATATGCTCCAACGGCGAATTAGAGCAGTTGTGAGATATTCCTTCCACAGACCTATGGTGAATGGCAGCTCAAATGCACTGGTAAAGGTTATTCTTAAAACCCCATTAAAGTGATACTTCAATTAAATAACCCCTTTCACACATCGATGAGTAGATATTAAGAACATAGATTTTCTATTAATGCATAAAAGGGCAAATTTGAATATGTCAATAATTTCTTGCTTTTCAGAGAAGAGGCATCAACTATAGAAGAAAATTGAATACTTCAATACACTCTATCCATACATCATACTTAAACGATTTCAAGATTTGATCTTTTCCTGTTTTTCTGCGAACTTGCGATCCGCTACAAAAGAAAAATGAACACCAAAATTCTATGTCCATATAATATAATTACGAAAACGATTTCAAGATTTTTCTCCCCCAATTTTTTCTGCAAAACTTTATGTGATGTACCGTGAATGAAAGAGATAGAGGTATCAATCGAGGTGAGCTTGACGGTCGGTGCCTTGGTATTCACTTATATTTGTGAAGTTGAGAAAAACCCAAAAAAGAAAAAAAAGGAAAAAGGTAAAAATGAAGAAAGAGCCAATGGAGCGTAATAAGTGGTAAAAGGAAATGGTCAATAAAATGTGGCCCAGAAAAATAGATACATATACACCTTCCCCGCGTAGATTAGTTAAAGCAAAAGACAAGAAGATTTCCATTCAATGAGCAAACAGGGCTTTGGTATGTGCGCCTTATCTTATCATCGTCTCGTGACCTTTGCAGTGGGCATGCCATTGCCCCACCTACACACACGCACGTGCGTGTGTGTATTTGGAGAAGAAGAGGGCAAGTGGACTGACGTTTTCATCGATGGCGACTTTTTGAGAGAGCTTCAGCTAGCTTAGCTAGTATCCCGGCGCCGAAATCTTCTCCGCTTTTGAATTGATCGGTCTAGTTCTTTATATGCAAGTATTACACCCAAAAATGCTTCAAATTGCTCTGTATAGCTAGTTAGCTGCTGTAAAAAAACTAACCATTAGATATTCTAATGCATCCCGTGAATTAAGTCTACGTGGTTTGTGTATTGATTGCATGTTTAAGGTTTGATCTCTTCAAGAATACAGAATTGTTTATCAGAACACATGTCAAGCAACAATATCCAATACTAGAGATTCTACGCAGGCGCTTGAGCAGAAGACAAGTGGAAAGCCAGCCAGGACTTGGCTTCTCGGAACAAGTTTAAAAGACTCATTGATGGCTTCAAGTAACTGCCGTGAAGTATTATGTGGACAACTGGACCAAGAATCAGAAGAAAGAGGTACCTTGTACGAAGTTAGAAATTGACAAAAAATAGCTACTGGGTTCTAATAAAATACGGGGAAGAGCATGTGCTTGCCCAGCAACTTCATAATTCAAACTGTGTTGTGCAATTATAGTATCAAAAGATGGGATTTCAAGAATCCATAATTATGAGATTTCATGATTGCCCACAACACGCGAACCAACATATTTAGCAATTACAAGTTCTGTCATATCAGATATTAAAAGCTTGTAGTCCAACAAATTAAGTTAGATCAAATAATCATTATCAGAAACTATTCATGCACCTCAAGAAACATTGAACTCACTAACATTAACATCTCAAGAAACTACTCATCAAACTAACGGACATGTCTTTTCTTAATTTGGTGTGAGCCTCTCCAGAGCTTGGCAGGCCTCCCGGGACCTCGACGCTTAAAATGTTTACCATGGTGGACTTTTGTTGATATGGATGTGTTTTATTTGATTATGCTCCTCCAACTCCAGCTGGCTTTATCTTGTATTGAGGAGTCCTGCCTTGACAACCTTTTGGGGATCTCCCTATCCGGCTACGTTTTAGTTGCTCCTCCTGTGGCTCCTGCTCACGAATAGGAACAAAATCGGTAAATAGCAACACCTTCCCAATTCTCACTGCCTCCACCTTTTCACTGCAAGCCCTTTAGTCAGCAGGTTATCTGGCTGTTCTATATCTTGTCTTCTGTGGTGGTTCACAAATGTAAAGTTCTCTACAACTATTGGATCATGTTTTTTGCTTTGGTGGCCTCCCACGCCTTCTACCTTTTGGTGGCTGTAGCACTTCAAGATGGTCCCGTGACTCATCCACATCAGCAGCTTTTACTGGTTCCAGGGACTGCTGATCTAATTCTGTTATTTTCTGACATACTGAAGGTTTTGAACCTTTGGATACCTCGGTATCAGGTTTTAGTTAAATGTCCTACTTCGAAGTCTATACTTGGTTGGCTGATGTGCTTCAGGTCGATGCTCTGTCCGCATTGAGTCTGCATATGTTTCATCATTAGTCACTTCAAGCTTGGAAGGGCGAGATCTTCGAGTCCTACATGTTGGTTTCCCTCCTTTTCGCTCTTGTTCATTCAACTGGTTCAGCTCCATTGGCAATTCATCAGTGACATTTTCACCAGGTTGCTTCCCTTTTGAAATCTCTCCCTGGTGTGGTGGTTGCAGCAGTCTTTGTGGTTCTTCTTCGTTCAATTTTTGTAACTCTTGCTGCAGCAAAGTACGGGATGGATTGGAAGTATCTATTGGGGCATTTGGCTCAAGTAGATTCACACTTGGAATTCCTGCCAACTGCTCTAACTTCATAGCCACACCTTGAGGTTGTTGGGACTTGGCTTTCCCTCTTCGACAATAGATCCTAATTCCCTGCTGCTTGGTTTCACTCGCTACATTTTTTCTTAAAACGTCATATTGTTTATCTTCTTGCCGCTTTTGGTGCTCAGTTAGTGGAGTCAACTCAGGAGTATTTTCTTGATCCTCAGGGCTTACCACACTAGAAAGCTTCAATTCTTGTGAATGTTGATCCTTGAACTCGGAGCAAGTCCCCAATTCTGCGGATGTCATAGTCACTGCATTAGGTTCAGGAAGTCTCCTGCTCCAACGCCTCAGCTGTCTCTGCACACGCTTTGATTGAGACAATTCTTCAGCGAATGCCATTTCTCGATCTGTTGGCCCCTCTGGAATTAATAGAATAGGCTTTGCTTCCCTATTCAGGCTCCTGGATGGTAAGTCAAGCAACTCTTCCTCTTCAACCACAATGCCCTGTTCTTGCAGACAACAATCCTTAGTCATATCAACCCCAAAATGAGATAAGTGCTCTACTCTCACCGACTCAAAACCAGGAGGCTTTTCAGGACTTGCAAGTTCGAGACATTTATCTTCAGCTCGTTCCCCTCCGGGCCTCTTTTGTTTCAGTGCACCACCAAAGTAGGCTTTCATAATTTCAGATGGACAAATTTCTTGCCGTGTCCTCACCTCCTCTGCTGCCGTTGAGCCTGGAGGTTCACTAGGAAAATATCTAGGACTGCTGCAAACACCATGTTCTCCATCATCACAAGATAGTAATCTCTTTGCTTGATCCTCTTCGACTGGCTTCTCATGTTTCTCAGTCGCTTCAATTTCGTCACCTTTTCTCTGGTGTCCTTTCTTAGTCACTTGATTCTGATGCAGCCCGTTTGTCTTCATCCCCCCAGCCCACCTCCATTTTGATTTCCTCTTTAGTGGTGGCTTCCTTTTACTTCTTGAGCTTGAATCCACACTGGGATTTATCCCGACAATCATATATCTCTTACCAGGAGCCGTAACAATATCACCAGATTCACAGAGTTTACCGAGATGATGTTTCAGTAACGTCGAATGTGCCAATGGCAAATCCGTATATTCTTTCTTCAAAAACTGGGAAATAGATTCCTCACTAGAACCTCCTTTCTCATTCAACTCACAAAGAGCCCTTTCTATCATCTGAAAAGTGAAAGGAAGAACACCATGCTTAGAAACAATTACAACACAAAATACTTGCGCTTATAATTGAAAGAAATCAGGAGACTGAGAAGTAGACAAGAATCAGCTTGTGAATAGTCAGAAACAACCGAATTTTTTATGGCTTGCAAACCCATATGCCGAGTCCGTCTTTGAATTTAGACTAATGCTAAGCACAAAAATGTCTTCTTTTTTGTTTACATAAATCTGTGACTGCAAACTCTCTCTCCATAAAAATTGGCTGCAAATAGCAAGGAACTGGATATGTTTTTAACAATTCCACCCCAGAAGTCCACACCCCAACTCACCAAAATAAAAAGAAACGATTGCCTCTTCACTTTTCAAGTTCAGATGAAGTCAACAAAATTTTCCCAGTGAACAACAGTAAAGTTCCTCACGAATATCAAATGGAAATCAATTTTCGAAATCTTATGGTAAAATTTGAAAATAACAGTGAGACATGCATCAATATTTAAAACTTGGCAAATGTCACAGAAAGAAGCCTCATTGGCATTTGTATAACTTGTCAATTATGCCGCCAAACAAAATCTCATCCATGTTTGTTAAACCTATAAAATGCCAGCTAACAATTCTAACTCGTTCAATAGTTAAAACTTGTCATAAGCTTTGCTGTCTCCACCACTGCACTCATGTTATATATATATATGTGGATGACATGACATGTATAAACATATGCAAGATCCTGATTACATATTTTAAAACACGAGTCCCTCGACAGCAACAAACTACAACAACAGTAATAATGATAATAAAATGTGATCTACAATCCATAAGTCCAAAATAATATTTTAACCATGAAATAAGGCATGCATTAACTGGCCATGAATAAAACGTAAATAACCATACACAGTCAGAATTAGAGAAACCGGGACATAAATCAAGAAACCACCTGTTTTTTCTAAAGAAAAATCACACCCAAAAGACTTAAGGTGAAGACGATTTCAAACATACACGCCAAATGTGTAAATGAAATATTATATCACAACAAACACATACACAAATTAAAACAGAAACAGCGAAAGCCCACAAGCACGAACATAAGCTCGCTCGCGCGCACAGATATGCATAAGGCATAAAAAAATGGTTACCGCAGAATATGGAGGGTGATCAGGCGTTTTATACAGAGAAAATAATTGGTTCAGTTGATTTTGGACATGGGTTTTGGCCGCTGGAGTTAAGGGCGAGTTCGGGTGAGTCTCAGCGAGTTTCAAGATGAATTCTTGAAACTTTTCCATGGCTTTCTTGCTGGTCTTCTGCTTGATATGACCCTTTGGATTCTGAACAAGGATTTCCCTTTTTGAGTCTGATAAAAGGGGGTGGGTTTGAGAATCCATGTAATTTGAGGGGCGAGGAGTCTGAGAGTCCATCTCCGCTGGGGGTTGTATTGGAGAAGTAGAGGGAGAAACATAGAGTCCTACTTGGAAACTGCTTGGAAAGTTTTCCATAATTTATTATGATTCTGACACTTGAGATTTTGTGGGAGGGAATGTTTGGAAAGTGACGGGCACCTATTTTCACTTATATTTTTTTTTTATTTTATAAGAAAAAATTATTAATATTTATTTGTTTCTTTTTTGTTTTTGGGTTGACTATTGGATATTAGGATGTATATTGGCAATATTTTTACATATTAGTTTATTAGATGCTTTAAAAACTCTTTCAGTTTTTCTTGTTGGTTTAATTATGTTATGTTATGTTAATAGTATCATATAGTTTATTTAAATTAACATTTTCCCACCATTATTAAGTTTTTGCCATAGTGAAACGAAAGAACTGAGTTTTAGAAGTCAATTTTAGCGACAAATGACATAGGCCAAACTGGCCTCACTTACTTTCCTTTTTTCATTTTGTTTTCCTTTTGCATGTGTATAATTGGTGTGAGGTAGTATTCTCATAATCGAACCAGATCGGGCGGTCCAACCAGTCGGATCGATGGTCAAAATTCAATTCGATCTTGTTCAATCATAAAAATTGGTGACTAGTTGAACCAATCAAAATTGATCGAACTGGTGCCGATTCACTTTTTTTTTTTTTTGAAAATTCAAAAATTAATATTTTTTGAAAAAAATGAAAAATGTAAAAAAATAAAAACTATGAGTTGAAAAATGATGATTCAAGATTTTGAACATGTAATTTTTTGAAGTATAAATTTATTTTCTTGAAATTTAATAAAATGGTAGTTATATATGAATACTTATGTTTAATTTATTATTTTATTTTGTTTAATCTCTCTTAAATTATTTTGAATATTTAGCGTAAAAGAATTTATTTTTACTCAGAATTGAATCTTGAAATGAATTATTACTTAAATTAATACGAAACGTTATTTTTTATTTATTTATAGTTAACTAATTGTGAAATAATATTTTTTGTCTTCTAAAAAGCATATTTAAAAATAAGCAAGTTAAAATTTTTTCAAATAATATTCTTTCTATATCATTGAAAGTCTTATTTTTTCTTAATATTAAAATATTGTATATATTTATAAAATTAAATATAATTATTGCATCATACCAGTCGAACCAGTGGTTGAACCAGTAACCAGTAACGTTGTTGGTTCTTTGTCCGGTCCTATTTTGAAAACATTGGTATGAGGGAAGGTTTTTTGTTTTATTTTGGATTATTTCGTGACATTCTGCAAATACAAAGAGTTACAAGAACGTACTAAATACAACAAAGAAATAGGTGTGGATATATATACCCATAGATATACATGTTAATTCTGTTATATAATATGTGGGCAAGAATTTGTATATATATTTGTTTATCTGTATGTGATGCTGAAAAGATCCAACACCAACAATTCACACAATACAACATTAAACGCACAACCAAAACGAGAATTTTTGTTGCTTTGATTGCCAGAGAAAACAGTCGTGTACTATTTCAGTTGTCCAACCCCTCTTTCAACCTTCGGAAGTGGTATTTATACATTTAAGTCCCAAGTGTTGCGGGAAAGCCCACTACTTCAACTTGTTCTTATTCCTTGTTCTCCTCCTATTCTAGTGACAATAGTCATGGCCACCAATTTTCGCAGACGCGCAATTACGCTCCTATTGTCATGGAGGCAGTTATAATCACTCTTGGAGCTCAACTTGGCCCGCCACCTTAGCTTAGTCTGTACAGTGATCACTTAAGGGCCAGCTCTGCTTATGTTACTTCCATTCTCAAGTCAATTGCAGATATTCCAGAGCTGATGGATGGATCGGGCGGGGAGCGGCCTTGGTATGAGCACCGGATTGAAGGAGTTTGTGGTTAGATCAGATGCTATTTGACTTCGAGCGGGCCAGCTGGCAACTGCATGTTGGGCCAATTCGTGCGAATCTTGTGGACTCTCTACTAGGCCTTCTAGGGCTGTCCAATTGGACTTTGCAAGGGCCAGCTGTCCAATTCTGTCACTCATTAATAGAATTACGTAAAACACAAGGCCTAAATTAGCTCGATTGAAATTGATGTTGGACCATGCTCAAATGTCCAGTAATCCCTTTTGAAAATCCTCTTGAATAATATTGGGTACACCCATCAAACTTAGGTTCAGGTCATACCACAGAAAAGCGCACACACACAAGGTGAAGTACCTAGAACTTCATGCAGCATGAATCTTGAACAAAAGCTTCTTTATGCAGCATCATTTAGGTTCTAAATACACGCTTTTTTCCATGATAATGGAAATTGCTATAGCAACATAAGCAAAATCAAAATGGAGATGATCCCATGTTACCGGCCTACAGGTACATAGATGGGTAACAGAGATCACATCTCAGAGTTTACATCATGATATAGCACTACTGATAATACTTGTATATGCGGTTAAAACAAAGCAGCACTTGATTTTGGACATTGCATGGTCTATCAGCGAAAATGCCCCAAAAGAACTTGAAAAGACTTCAACCCCACAGGTTTCCAGTTTAACATCTTAAAAGCAAAGCTCCTTCCTGCCCTTGTCTTCTATGCTGACGTTGAAAATTATGAAGCAGCATCGTTGCGTCAAACTGGCTTCTATTTCCATCACAAAAAGTGAAGGCTCTGCATGATCATATACATAGCATTAAAGACTTTGAGGCATTCTATATTCTGAATAGCAGGTCCACCGTCTAATTGGTCTTCTTCCTAAACCTCAACTAATATCGAATTAAAATGTGGAAACTAAAAGATGATTGGCCTACCAGATCCAACCAGCGAGCCAAGCTATTTTTTCCCGCCTGTAAAGAATGATAATCTTAATTACACAAAACATAACATGTTCCCTCACCAATAACTGAATGAAGCTCAATTCAGTTGCATAACCACATCAAAGCTCAGTTTGCAACGCAAGATAATTGTGGTTGCACAAAAAAGGACCTTAAGATGTGTTACTCTTAACATCCTTTTATCTGGTTTATTTCTCTATAAGCAACAGTAAGTAAAAGAAATTAAAAAACAAACAGAGAAGAGACATAGTGAAGAACTGTAGGCCAAAAAGCAGGAACAAGGAATCAGAAGGAAAGGAGAAACGTTTGCTGGAGCAGCCAAAAGCATGACTTAGAACACAAGCAAATCCATACCGATGTGACCTCCATGCGTACCCATGATATTACAATGGAAATTTGGATGTACATGTACATACATAACTAAATTGAAGCCTAAAATATAATTCTAAGACAAATTTAAGGAAGGGAGTACCTCCTCAAGGTCCTGGTTGGTCAGGGCCTTAGGCTTCTACGAGCACCCACTTGCCGCTTCCGGAGCTCAGGCCTAGCAGCAGATGATCCAGCTTTATTTGCAACTTCATTTGACTTGTTTTTGGAAGGACGTGGCCTTAGTTTACGACGCGGATTAGTTTCTAAAGACTTCTCCAGGCTTGGATGATCAAACTGGTCTTTTGTTTGATATGACTCAAATTTGGGGGCCCGGGGCCGCAATTGCCGACATGATGGCTTAACCATTGTTTGCTTTATCTTCTGCTTGGACTGCATTGTTGACGAATCTTCCATAGATTTGACTTCAGTGGACATCTCTAGACTTGACGTATCTGATTGCTGCTTTGAAATGTTTTTCCTTTCTCCACATTTACTTTGCTGCTCCATGTTTCCCAAGATGTTCTTCTGTTCGTTTTGCATCATTGATCCACTGGTCCCGTCAAAAGTGCATACCGTGTTTTGGCTGCTTTCAGCATTATCTCCCACTTTTAGTGCTTCTGTGACCAACCTTTTAGGCTCTTCTATTGGTTGATTTTGTCCAGCCTTTTCCACTGCTTGTTCTGAACACAATCTTGTTATCTGTTTTAATAGCTGATTTTGATCTTCATTGTGCTGTTTATCAGGATGTTCATCAACTAGTGTTTTTCCAGAAGCACGTTGCTCTTCATTGTTTTCTTCAGGTTTTCTCAGTTCATCACAATGTCCAAACTCTCCATTTTCTTTTTCTTCTCTGTCAACAAGAATGCGATGCAGTTCTTCAGGTTGATTTAGCTCAATGATCACTTCAGGTTGTTCAATTTGCTGATTTCGTTCTTCAAGAAATTCAAATGCATTCTTCATGTGACTTTCTTCTTCAATCAAGGGACAGTCACCTTGACACATTTCTTTTGGTCCAAGTATTTCCATTTTTCCTCCTTTCAGTTGATCTTGTTGCTCAATCCCAATAGATTCTTGTTTTTGTGTCTCACCTGGTACCAGAGTAACCTCAGTTTGCCATGGTTGCGGCTGAAATTGTTTCTCAATCATCACCTGAATGGGGTTTCCACTAGACTCATTATCTTCAAGCTGCAGGTTATCAGGGTAGTCATTAACATGATATTGTTGTTCCTGCTGATCAACATTACTCCTTTCACTAATT
>JACGDI010005596.1:237874-254951 GCA_014898725.1 Jacaranda copaia
TTTTTGTACTTTGGATGAATTTTTATTCCTCTTGCATTTTGCTTCCATCGTTTACTTCTTTTTCTCCCCTTCTTCCTCTTTCTTCCTTTCCTCTCTGAAACGAAACTCTGACTAGAGCTAGAGGTGGAACTAGATGCATATGTAGGACTAGAGGTAGAGGTGGAACTAGAGCTATAGCTGAGCCTGGGGCTAGGACTAGGACTGGAGCTGGGGATGGGGCTAGTTGTATAAGTAAAACTTGGACTGGGCTTAGAAGTGCAATTGAGAGTGATGATTTCTTTACCAATCAAATAACACCCATCATGACTCTGAACAAGATTACCACTTTCAGAAAGCTTTCCCAAATGGTGCTTAAGTAAAGCAGCATGAGCCCAAGGCAAGTCTTTATATTCGTCTAAAATAAACTTGGATATTGCATCCTCACTGGAACCTCCTTCCTCATTCAACTTTTTAATAGCATTCTCAATCATCTGCAGCAAAATTAACTTACAGATAAGCCCACCTTGCATATCAGTTTTTATTCCGCAGTTCAGAAAGCAAATGTTTTGAATGCTACTAAGGACGTATTAGCACATAGCAAGAAAATTTTCAAGGAAAAAATGAATACATATGTAGAGTTCCATCTTAGAACCAACTGGTGTCAAGTATCTCGCCCTGATAAAATATATGACGTCCAAGAATTTCTTCATCATCTAGTATTCTCAACAAAATATGTCCAAAAATATATATTTGTATCATGTAAACTTACAGAAAATAAATGAGAGGAGTATCAAAATATTCTAAATAACCCCACCCAAGTTGCACATTGCTGAAAATACTGACATTTGAAAATCATCCAAACTCAAAGAAAATAGGAGAAAGAGAAAGAAACAAGAAGGAAATCAGCCCTTGGGTCAAAATATTGGGAGAAAAATCAGGGCCGAAGCTGGGATGCCTCAGAGGACAAGAAAATGAATATTAAGAGAAGATAATATTGTTTTCTTTTTGGGGGGTGGGGATGAAAAATGAAGTAAAATGTGATGGTAAATTCACTTTCTGCAGCCAAGAAAATGCGCATGCAATCAGAGAAAAGAACCCCAAAACATCATCATTAGCTCAAAGCTTTACCAAATCAACAATCAGTCTACAAATCAACACAAACAAATAAGTAAAGAAACATCATCAAAATACATGTTTGATACTTTTTAGCAGAATGGGCTAAAAAGAAAGGAAAAGGAGGAGATTCTAGAGAGTAAGTACCCAAGCATAAGGGGGGTGATCGGGGGTATGAATAGTGGGAAAGAATTCTTGAATGCGCTTTTCGATGAAGTCCCTCTGTGGAGGGGTGAGCGATTTAGCTGGAGTTGAGGCGATGGCGCATTTCATTAGCAGTGATTTGAAGTTTTCCAGTGCATGGCAGTTGGTGGTGCCGGTGCTGGGGCTGGGAGTGGAGGTAGTTGCATGTGGTGGTGGTGGTGGCGGTGGCTCCTCTGGGTTGTCCATTTCCTTGGGCGGAAAAAGTGGCATTTCAGTTGACTGTGTGTCAAAGTACGGGTACTTAATGGAGTAAAATATACAGCCAAATTGTCGTCGCGTCACTTAAAGTTGACACTTATTGCAGTATATGTTTGGATATTATCTAACTTAAATTACTTTATTATAGAATTATTTTTATCTTAATGCAAATGTACAGTTATTTTTATTTTTATTCAATTTTTTGTTATCATTTGCCAATCTAAATCATAGGATTGTGATAGAACTAGTCGACCACCATCCACAAGAACTTTTCAAAAAGAAAACAAATAAAAAATATTTATATTTTTCTTAAAAAAATTGATAATAACATTAAAATTTAACATTTGATAACTCATCAATATTCAATCTCTAGGGAAAATTTCTTGACATTGTGCCCTCTTGTTGAACTTGGAACAACTTTGCAAAGTCGTTTTATAAATGTCCAAATTCATAACTGATTTCAAGAATTTGCATGCAAATACAAGAAAGAACATGAACTTTTAATTCTTATTTTGATACTCTCAATACAAAATAATATCATTCTTAAACCGAGTGACCCATAGCCTAGGGACATGAATTTTCTATATAATGTGAAAGGTTAGATGTGCGAGTACAAATGGATTTTTGATATATATGTGTATAAATAAAATATATATATATATATATATGTATATATCAACCCAAAAATAAAACGGGAAAATCCAATTGAAAAGATCAACTCAATAAGAACTTAGATTCTTGAAGAACATTTTATTAGAGATAACCACCTAATCTGAAAGTTTCACCCCCATATACATTTACGACGAGTCCAAGTGCTGCCAAAGCCAGAGCCAGAGGCAGCCAGTCCAAGACAACGGCAAGAAACAAAAAGAAAGAAAAGCTGCAAACAACAGACGGCTGATGAATATTATTATTCACCATTTCGTTGAATAGCACTTTGTAGCTTTTCCTGAATTGAAGTAAGGCCGGAAGGTTTTCATAACTTCCTCATAGGTTGGCCTCTTGTAGTCCACTGCCTGGTTGAGGTCAAAATCCATGGAAAATTAGCTTTTGAATGAAGATAGTGCGAATGAAGAATTTATCTAGGAAGAAATGAAAGAATACCTACCTGCTCAATGACTTCTTCGGGGGTAGTCCATTTCCATTCTGAGAACTCTGGGTCTGCTTCACCATTTGCCAGGTTGATTTCACTCTCATCTGCCGTCATTCTCATAAGAAACCTGTTAATTGTCAGAGTTACTCCTCATGCTAAAAGTTTTCACTTGGGATTTTATACAAAACATCCTATCAGCTTCAGACTAGTCTAAAATGTCCAGAAATATATGGCACCACCTATCTGCAGAGAACTATTAGTAATCACCAGTGTTGAGGATTTAAGTTGGGAGAATATGGTGAAAACTGGACAGCATGGATCATGGTATCGAGAACACTACAAAGATTGTTTCTATATTCGAAGCAGCAGATACAGTTGAAATTTACATATATTACCTTCTATAACAGGATTCTCCCATGAATGCTACATGGAGAATTACGATGGTTTCTTGCAAAATATAACAGATGGCCAATTAATAAAAGAAAATGAGAACTTCAAATAAGAAGCTTCACAAAAATATGAGAGAGATGAAGGACAAAGTGCGCTTGCCAATGATTACTGTGGTCATCTATAGATTAGCAGATGATATAAAGTCTAGCCAATAAGTAGAAGCATTTAACGGCATCATGAAGATCTTTACAGCTTTTAAAATCAATAAGACAATGAAACATGTCAAATATTTTACACAAGATAGTAACATGTTAAAACAGAATTTTCTCATCTCAATCAAGAAGTAGAATGCTCTATATAAAGTATATGTTTAAGAATTTTGAGGTGCAATATATTGTATCCAATTTCTGAAAGCAGCAAAGCAAAACCCTGTCTGTTTTATCCCAAATTGACAACCATGACTGGAACCAGCATGTTTTGATCAGCAGCCACGCTCATGGAATTGAGAGTTCATTTTATGCTTAAACATGGATTGTGGCCCCTGATCACAAGAATGAAAAAAAAACTCATATAACAGAATACTAAGTGTACTAGTGTTCCAATTTATATATTCCTGCACATGAGGAAGTCATTGACTGAATTTTCTCAGGACTATTTTTGTATTTATAGCTATTGTAAGTACAATTACCACCAGTGACATCAGGCCATGCAGCAGACAAAGAGAGGAAAAATTCTCAACAGGCGACGCCATATATATTGATAACTAAGTCCAGGCAGTTATATCGCGTGGCTGCTTGTGTATCTTGAACATTTTTTTGGTAAGCATGACTGCATGAGTCCAGACAAATCTTCTAACGGCAAGTTTGTGCATCAACAAGAATCGAAGCACCCAGAATTCTTTTTGTTGGTTTGTGAAAACTAATCAACGATATGGACAAATGGGAATACATCAAATCAAATGCCAAAAAGGGCTTTTCAGCCTTATCTAAAAACTTAAAATGGGAGGAGAAATGGATAGGCATATACATGGTCTGTGACAAGGCCAGAGTTAAACTAGGATTTAAAAGAGCATATATATTTACATATATATTTGTGTGTGTGTGCATCATCCACTAAAAGTGGAGAGACCAACTGTCATGTCCTTTGGGGGTTCCTTCTGAATGAAAAGTCAGCGCAGGCATGCATATCATCCATAGCTTGGTTTCATTAATCTCATAGAACATCAGTAAGTCATACACTAACCATTTCTGTGCCTGCCCATGCCATTCTCCTCGCCAAAGACGATTCACTTTTGCCTTCACCGCAGGGGGGAAGTCATAGGTCAACCATTCTGAAACCTGGTATTCATAAAACTGCTTAAAAATACACATGCAACTCCTTTCTGGGTTGCAAAGCCAATAATCAATGTCACTAGTTCATTCCTTCAAATTGTCAAATAGCAATGACATAATAGAGAATTTTCCATGTAAAACATTCATCTGAGCAGTATGAATGCTGGTTTGAAGGCTATTATCCAAATTTTCTGAAAGAAAAAAATGAAAATGAATGGAAAGCGGGAAAAGAAACAAAAACAAATTTGATAGCACTGATACAAAAGCACATAGACTACATGCAGCTGTGACTCGTTAGTCTTGTTCATTCTCATCATTAACTCAAAATTCTAGCGTCTTCATCCCATAACAAAAAATGGATAACTGAAAGAAAACTCTGACATGCTCAGAAAAAGAAAATATCTGAGAAAGAGGAGCACAAGAAACATCATTTTAGACGGACCTCATCTATTATTTCAGCAGACACTATTCCAGTTTCTTCCCTCAATTCTCTGATTGCTGCAGCCCTTGGGTCCTCTCCTTCTTCAATACCCCCCTATCAAATATGTATATAAGTTCATTTTGCAAGTAAATATTGTAAAAACAGTATAGCTATTAAATGATAAATCAAACAAAATGCTGAAAATGATTATTGGCATGGCGGCACTCAAAGCTCCATGCTGTATCTAGCCTTCATCACAGCAAAGAATTTGGAAATAAAAACTAATCACAACTGAAATCCCTATACAACAAATCAAGATTGTAACAAATCATACTCTCTTCAAACTAACAGTGGCATTACCTGGGGCATCTGCCATGCTCCAGGAACATTCAATCTAGAAGCCACAAACACCTGGAAGCAAATTGCAAAAAGCGAATGAATCAGCCCGCTGATCCAATTACAATTTCTTATAACAATAAATAAAATTAACAAATAAATAAGTACTTCACAGCATTATTTCAGTTAACCCTCATCTAACTCCCAGACAAGAAAATATTCATAACTCAAGTTTGACATAAGATATTCAATTTGGCTTTTCACTTTTGTGTCAAATTTGTAGTTTAGATAAATCCAGGGATTTACGATTTAATATCATCCACTCCAAACTCTTCAAAGAAAAGGAGATAAACAACCAATTCACCAAGCAGCGAAGATTAAACAGGTAAGAAAAACAGTAGGAGAAAGAAAAACAATAACAAAAGATGCTCAGTTATTATTGCATCAGAAGCATCTGAAACCTTCACTGAGAAAGATTATCACAGAAAAAATAAAAAGAAATCGAGCCATGCCTTCGTTATTCCTAATCAAACATAACCCAGAAAAAAGGATAGCATTTTGATGGCACGACAAAACAATAAATCAAAAATTCTTGCTAGAGAACAACGAAAGAAGAAAAGAACACCTAGTGCTCATAATCAAATAATTCAGAACCTCATAAAATAAATGAATCAAGAACGCCTATTTTTCGTATTCTTACCATGTTATCATCATTGATGAGACAGACTCCAACGTTGGGGCGATAACCAGAGGGCAGACCCTCCATTGAATTTTTCTTGCGCTCCTCTTTCTTGAAATTCACTCGAGTCTCAAAAACATGGAAAACTGACAGAAAAGAATTTTCTCTGAGAATGTAATCACTATCAGAATATCACTTTGGCTGAAAGTCAAACACATTCAAATGCACTGTGTTAGTGTGTGTATTGTGTGTAAGAATGAGGTGATGATGACGTGGAGTGAGTTGAGAGAGTTACAAGACTTTTCTGCTTTTCCTGTCTGTGCTTATCGTGCGCATCCAATTCTGGGCATTTTTTTTTGTTTTTTTATAATAATTTATAAATACATACATATATCGTGGAGGAAAGATATGGTGTTGTGGATCTCAGCTAATCTTATCCTGAGATGTTGTCATTCATTGTCTCAATGATGAATGGAGATTTTCTCAATTTAATTTCCTTCGAGAAAAAAATTCCTTTTTGAAGCTGAAAACTTTTCCTCATATTCATAGGATAGAGAAGAAATACATGTGAGATCTGCTAGTTTTAACAGTTGTGTTCCACTACTGGGGGGGGCCATTGTTATGATACGATGATGTCTTGTTATCGTTTGTATGAAAATTAAATCATAGTGGACTTTTATCTATCCAACAATCTTTTCATGTATCTAATCAATGGACAAGTTTATCATCCGTTGGTGGTGCATGTACACGCGTGACGTAGAATCATAATGGAAAGTGGGGGAGGGAAGACACCAAAAAACCAAAAAAGAAAAAAGAAATAAAGAAGAGAAAAGTGGTGGAAGTGGGCAAAAAGGTGGGCGTTGACATTTGATCTGAATGGAAGCGAGAATCTTTCATGGCTTTGGCCTTTCTGTTCACTAGCATTATAATATTTATATATATATATATGTACATTGTGATAGTACTATATTTTATCTTAATTAAAGTAAAAGATAGCATGGCAGCCTCTTCAGGTGCCATAGATTCTGAAGAAGCCCCTTTTTCTCTGCCACCTGTTTTTGTCCTTTTTTTAATTGGTATTGCTATGTGGGAAAATTCTTGGGAGCTCTTTCTGCGGTGCACTTTTAAATCATAGCACTGCGTGGGGTTTCATTATTGTGTTTGGAGAATTAAAATTTTAAATAAATTTATATGGATTTAATGGTATTGAAAAGTGTTGAAAGTGCACTATCCCTGTCAGCCCCTGTCAAGGAAGTACATACACAAAACCAATTCATGCCAATTGCCAAAGCATTTGCTATTAATGTTTATCACAACTAATATCAAAGAGGATATACATTGGGGATATGCAAGTTACTGTTTTCCGGTAATTCTTCGTTCTACCAGGTACAAAAATTTTAAGATGAAGCAAATCTGTATAAACTATGCAACCTGTTAATCCGCAAAAACCAGATAACCAAATATTGCAGTAGCAAAAGGTCAGGAAATTGCAACTTGATGGCTTCAAAGGAAAACTCCTTTGCTTTTAGCATAATACGCAACGACTGCGAGTAAAATGATGAGCCAGATGATCCACGAGCTCGTCCCTGCAAAGTTATGTGAAGTAAGAAGCAAAAAATTGAAGGCACTTGATAATGCTTAGGTTCTTACATTGCACCAGTCATTAGTCATTAATTAACACTATTATCTAGTGCAAAAGACAAGGAGAATCCATACCATCTTTCTTCTCATCCTTGATTAATGTAACCCTTGCACTTGAATCGAAGGATGCAGACACCAAAGCCCTGTTGGAACCACATAATTTATCAGTTAAAATTTGGCATTAGAGCTACTCGATTGGTGCAAAGTGATGTAGCAAGTCTTCAAACCTTGAATCTTGTGAAAATGCCAATGCTGTTACAGGGCCAAGATGTGCTTTCCTCACAACAGTCTGCACCTGCATACTGGCGGAGCTAATAATAAGAATGTCTCCTTGAATTGTTCCTCTGCATGATTAGCAGTCGTAAATTGGGTTAGTTTAATCAAGGAGTCAAGACCGTGGTAAAGATATATTCAAATGTATTCTTATTATATTTGGCATTTTTTGTCATAAATGTAGCTCAATCTAGTAGGTAATTTCAGTCATTTCAGTCAGAAAAGTAACATTGCTACAATTAGGTGGCCCAACTCACTCTAGCAGGCAAAGAACTCAACAGCAGTTGGCAACAGTTGATAGTTTTCCTTAAAACAAAGTAAACCCTGAAAAAGCAACAAAAAAAAGAGTACCATCATATTCTTACAGTACAAGGTGCTTTCCGTCAGGTGACACATTGAAAGCAGAAACTGGATCACGGACAACATGTGTCGAGCTTATCCTCTTCCATGAAGAAGTATTCCACTTCACTATACTACTACCTTTATCTATGAATGTTGAAGAAAACTGATGAGTTCTACTGCCACAAATATTTCCTTGTGCAGAAAATTGCAGCTTAGAAAGTACTAACCTTGCATTGCTATAACATACAGAACCAGATCTGTATCAGTAGTTCGGGAGAACCGACAAAAACCAAAAACCTCATCCTGGAGCAGGTCAAAGAAATTTAGTAAGGATGGTAACTCCACCAGAATATTAACACATCCATTTTATAACTTGCAGCTGAACCACGCACTTTACTATTCAAAATATGTTTCAGAAACTTATGCAACAAAAGAATCAACAGATGTTATGGGCATCGTGAAAAATTCAATCACACTCTGCTTAGAAGCACCACAAAATACACAAAAGGCAAATATGGTGAGAGGAAGTTAATAATCACAACTGACTAAAATGGATTTTTTTATTATATTGGCAACAAAATAACATTTCTAATAGACCAGAACTCTTCCAAAGAAAGGTTACATTTTCCTTCGGTAGAGATGCTATAGGTGTTGACTTTGTGACATTCCAAATTCTTCCAGGGCCACTTCCCACGGAGACCAGAAACTTCCCATCAGAGCTGCGTAGGATTATCAAGGCAATCAAATCAAAACATCATTATATATAACAATTTGTCTCCTGAAAGTGAAGTGCAATGAACGTAAATTAAATTATGAGCACCTGAAATCTATATCCTTCACCGAAGCAAGAGCATTGACCTCATCAAGAGTAGTTTCCATAGCTGGCCACTTGAAAACCCTTAACTTGCTGCCGTCCTGTGCTGCACCAACGCGAGATAATAAAAAAAATAGACAAGTGCAGTGCTCTTCTTGTATAATGAGTAAGTTTCTAATTCCTCGTTTCAATTTCTTGAACAGGTAAAGCTACAAAACTAGACCCAGTTAAATAATGTGACACGGTGCTTCCTGCCCAAACATTTATAATCCAAAATTTCCACAGAAAGGGGCAAATTTCTAACAAATAACATAATTCTTCGAAGAAATCAAAAAATTGTTTTCTTGAAGAATAAAACATGCTTATCAATTATAAACTAGAAATATGGAACTGAGAAAGCAACTAGGCAAATCATTAGCCGAAACTTAGCAAGAGTTTGTCCCATCTTATTTATGTGCATCAATAATACATATGCAGTTGCTACTATTGATAATGATGAAAAGAAAATAGATAATGGCATAACAAAACCCACAAATTACTACAGAAACTATTCCACAGAGACTAACCCTATGTTGAATGAGACATCATGCAAGTTTTGAACTTAAAATGGTAATATAGTTCATATTTTGTATTTCTTTTACCTTGCCACCAACAGCAAGTAGGTTTCCCTCATTATTAAAGGTCATTGCTAATTGTTCTCCAACATCTTCTAATTGTTCAAGGACTTTATTGGATGATCTCAATCTGAATGAATCCTTGTCTGTGCTTGTGGGTATATCCCATTCAAACCATCTGCATATCATACAAGATGACTGTAAGGAAATAAATAAATCTTAAGTTGCAAGTCATGTGCACAGAAATGTATCCACTGGACATTATCATGGCACCTAGGAGCATCGCATATATTCTTTTTTTCAGATAATTGCAGTTCACAGGAGGGTATACTTTGACTTCAGTAGTTAAAGTTTTCACCCTAGTTAAATTTATGGATGATTACATATTTAGTAAGCATAATGCAAGAACAGGGGACTCAGATCGATAGGTCCCATTGAGAAGATATGTTGAATTTTCCCACTGGCAGGATAATGCATTTAACTTATGGTCCGTTCCCACAACAAGGAACTGAAAGCCTGAAGAACACAGGAAAGAAGAAAGAAAGGACTTATCATGATTCATGAACAATGTTTCATGTGGGAAATAATTTCATACAGAATGTCCCAGTACCCACACAGCATTGTAGTGGAAAGCTCACGCAGTTCATGTGCCTATTTATGACTGGTTCAGTTAGTGTGAAGTTGAATGGTAAGGACCAAAAAATATCGTAAAACCCCCAAACCACCCCTGCCTGTCCAAAAACTTCGAAGGAGGAAAGGCCAAAAATATTATCTTTAAAACACAAGAAAGAGTCTGATTAGAAACTCCCATATGGTAATCATAGTGTCAATTTCTCCAGAACTTGGAAAGACAACTTCTAAAGATGAGATATGGATGCATATCACGATGCATAATAAGGGCAGAAGGAGGTACCTGGAATTTCGGGCAATGAACAAATCACGCCTTCTCCTCCAGGATGCACTGCAATTCTGTACGGTAAATCACTACCAGTTCCAAGTTTTGCCACCTTTAGATAAAAATCACACCTTTATAGTTTTCCCAAAAGATAAAGGAAAGAGCAACAAAAACAGAGTTCATGCAAATATCTAATGCAACAGTTTCAATCTTTCACCTGCATTGAATAATAAAAGCAGACGCAAGAGGTGTATAGCATTCCTTTAAATATAAAAAGCATATTTCATGCTTCACCGCCCACCCGCCGCCGCCGCCGCCGCCGCCGCCACCAACAACAACAACAACAAAAGAAAACATATGTCGAAAAGAGCAACCATTGTTGCAATTACCAATAGTAGCTATAAGTTTCTAAGAATTTGAAAATCTGAAATTAACTAATCAACAGCAATGTTGCCTGAGTTTTCTTAAAAGCGGCTGCACTGAAATATTAGTGCTGAAAATGTAGAGCATTCTCATATGGCTCTGTCCATTCTTCATTTCGTTTGATCAGATCCAGAAGAATATAATTAACGCCAAAAAAGACCATATAGTTTCCCCAAAGTAATAAATCAATCTAAAGCTTCAAATTTGCATAGATGAAACACGAATTACACGTAATGTGTGTGTGCGTCTGCGTGGATTAGCCTTACTGGTTGATCTGAAAGCGAATTAGATTCAAAATCAAAGGTAGATAGGAGGAGAGCATTAGGAATGCCGCTGCGGCCATCTCCACCACCTCCGGCGAGCAAGACGTGCCGTTTCACAGAGAATTCCAATTGTGCAGCACCATCTTCTTTTCCAGTGGAGGCAGCAGCAGGTGGAACCCAGGCTGCGCCATAGAGTGGGACTCCATACTTCTGGCAGCTCGATTCCCCGTCGTTTCCGCTGCTCTTTCCCATTCTCTCTTGTGCATCGAGATTGGTTTTGACTTTTGCCTTGAGATGCGACTGAACTGAAGGTTAACAGTGCTTACTGTTTTTAGGAGAATCGGGTCGGTCATGATCCGGTTAAACTGCTCCCGAAGCCGGACCCAGTTCTCACTTCTCTGTCGTTTAATTTTGTGGATCTAATGAATTGGAAGCGTACGATGACTTCAATTTCTAGCTACTGGATGGAGCATGAGGAGTAGGGCTATCAATGATTCAATTCGGATCGAATCATGTTAGATTCAAATTCGAATTCGACAATAATATATTTTATTTGAATTCAACCTTAGATTTTATATGATCTTAACTATTATAATAATATTCGTATTCATATAAAAATTGAATATTCGAAAAAAAATTCAAATTCGAATACTTCTAAAAATAATATATTTGTTATTTTTCTAAAAAATAAGTAGAATTTAAATTCAAAACATTCATCTTTAAAAAAGAATACTCACAACATATTAACGAATAAATTTTTAAATCTATTTATCATATAAAAACAATAATAGAATATAAATTAATCATATCCATTTATCATATTATTGTATTTTAGATCATGATGTTGATAATAATACTTATTTGCAATATAATACATGTATACTTGATTTTTTAATTAATTAATTATAAACTAAAAGTTTTATAAGAAAAGAAATTCATTTTGATCAAATCGAAATTTGCATTTCATTCTTCTATATCACAACATTCAACTATTGTTTATTATTTTTTTTGCATCATTTTTTATTATAAAAATAGAAAAACAAGTGATGTAATTATGATGTAGATAACCTTTAAATCTAACATTTTATATGAAAATCAATTAATTGGATATATTGCATATGAGCTCATTCCTTTTTTTGTCCATAAATTCAATTTGGCGTTGTTATGGAACCCTACATATGTATATGTATAATACTATATATACATATATTACTATATATATTTGGATTTAGTTATTAATTGATCGAATTGAATCAAATTCATACTCACTTTATTTATTTTAAATTATAATTTTTTTTAATCAAAATATATCTATCGAATTTTTTGTGATTAAAGATGTTAAATTATCGAATCAAATTCGAATTAAAATTCATTCCATTAACAACGAAATGAAAATCCATATGCCATGCAGCTTATGTGGGTTTTAATGTAGCGCGAGCCCAGTGCACAAATATTGAAACCGCACTTTATGTTCTTGTGGTGTCCACTGACCAGCTAGGTAGCTCACAAGGCGCAATAAGTGTTTTGTGGGCCTGTTTTCAACATAAAGCCTACTTTACACACACACACACAAACACCAAAAAAACCGACAATGACAATTAGTATTATCTTTCTTATTTGAGAGATGATGTCATCAATTTCTTTTTAGTTGATTATGTCATACACAGTCCTAGCATATATTAAGTAGTCACCGATTAATTTAGGAGCAAGAGTAGACAAAAAGAATTACAAATAGTGAATTTTAAGTGTGTGGCAGCCGTCCTTCCGTGTATGAAATAGTTGTTGATTATTTTGATTATTTTAAAAGTATGAGTGAAGACAAACAAGTTATATATAGTGAATTCTGAATAAATGCTATATATTACATATATGGCAAAGTATCAACCTCAACACCATTTTCCTTATCTCAAAGTAGATGTACTTTACAGTCTACTTCAGAATTTCAATTCAGAAAAGATTACATAAAAATGATTCAACTGAACTTGACATGGAAAAAGAAAAAGAAAAGAAAACTCAAGAAAAAGGTATTGGTATTAGGCCTCTCATCATACATAATTAGATGAATGGCTCTTGATTGTTGAGAGGAGATAAGCTACTGCTTCCCCAACTGTCAAGAACAGGCAATCAGCCCTTGCTAAGTCTTTGGCATCGCCCGCTCGCTGCAATTTTTCTATCACCTCACCAAGTGGATTCACCAGTACAAGCTGTGAAGTTTGAACAAAAGGTAGAAAATCAGGCTGTGGCAAGCCATACTAGGCAATAATAATGTTAATGTACTAAGGATTGTGATGTGTTTTTGACTTGCCTCCAAATTCATCTTTTCCAATGCCATCCTCAAATCTTTGAAGAATGAGACTCCATTTGTATCAATTGCACTCACAGCTGACAAATCAAGAATCACAAACTTAAGTCCAGACTTCCTTTTAGCATTTTCATCCTCTGATTCATATTCTTCTATCCATCTTGTAATCCTGACAAAAGGAAGAAATTGAAGGCCACAAATTAGAGGGTGAACATAAAACAAACTTCTCGGATATGTCGACTAAATTAGGATTTGGTGGCCAACCTTTCCTTAAGATAAGTTGTATTGGCGAAGTTAATTGGAGCTTCAATGCTCAGAATCAGGAAGCCCGGGACAGCGGCAGCTTCTTTGTATTGGTGAAGATCGCGATAAATATCTGTACCTGGTATATTCCCCAGCATTACAGTTTTTGGCCTAGTGATTTGTAGCAGAACCTTGAAAATGGATATTCCCACCTGGCCATTATCGTCATAACTGTAAGCTTTTGCATTATCATCATAGGAAGGATGAAGAATGTTCTGTAATGAATGAGAATTAATTACCGCAATGGCAAGGCCCTCCTGAACAGAGATAAAAAGGACTCCCAAGAATGCGCATAGCATCACAACAAAATCAAATTTGTCGATCTTCCAAATTTGGCAGGCAGCAGGGATGTCAATGAGTCCAACTACTGCAGTGACGATGATTGCCCCCAGCACCACGTTTGGCGTGTATTGGAAGAGCGGCATGAGGAAGAGGAGTGTTACCATAACTGTGACCGCCATTATTATGTTAGAAACTGCAGTTTTGCAGCCCGCATTGTGGTTCACAGCCGATCTTGAAAAAGCACCTGTATCATTCGTTGGAGTCAATCAATTGATCAAATCCCATATCTGATCGAAAAAAATGATCGCAAATTTTGGATTCTTCATTTGCAAAATATACCAGTTGTAACATAGCAAGAAGTGGACGAGCCAACTATGTTCATTAGCCCAATTGCAATCATTTCCTTATTTCCATCCACCTGGTAGTTCTTCAATGCAGAAAAAGTCCTTCCCACAGCAATTCCTTCCTGTTTCAGTACAAAATCTTCATTAATATAAGGTGTAAAAACAAACATCATAGAGATTTTGAATGGAAGATCTACTAACTGTAAGAGAAATGATGCCGGTGATGAGGCCTGTTTTCATTACAAGTCCCAAGTAGCTACCATGAAAATGCAACATGTTCCATGAAGGAGGATTAAGCCCTTCTTGTAGTTTCCCAATCTGACTTGCAAAAACAAAACATTAGAAAGAGTGGAGAGGATAACAAACAAGAATGTATCAGAGCATGAAAACGTACAACGCTGATGCCATGATTTTGAGCTTTGGATGCAAAAACCAGCAGAGTTGAGAGGACCACAGAGACTAAAGGAGCTCCAGCTGACACCCAAAATAGCTTTGGCTTCCTCATGCTCTGCAATAAGAAAACATGATATGTCAAATTACAGTGTCATATGAATTCCATTCTCATTACAAGTTTTCCAATTCGAAGAAAACATTTTAGGCATTGATCATGCCATTCTGGTTATAAGCAAATCAAGAGTATGTCTCAGCTTCAATCTTGATTGATCTTGGCCAAATCTTTTTAAGTACAAAGGGCTAGAAGCCTGGAAAAGTTGTATGTCATTGTATTTCTTAAAGTTGTGTACCGCCAAATGTACTATTTGCATGCATAACAACGTACCCTCCACATACAAAAAATTAATTTGCAATTTACATAGAAATTGCAAACATAAATGGGCTTAATCTTATATGGCTTATTTGATGAGCAGATCGCTGATCATCTGACCGAATTACATTTTGTGCAGGACAAAAACACCGAAATAAAAAATTTACTGATGGTTTCTTCAGTTCAGTTGGTTCACGGGCTTAAGAGTTGCAAATCCAGAGGGCAGTGGGTAATTCTTAAACACTGGATATAAATATTAAAAAAAAATGCTGTAGAAAGCTGGAGAAAGAAAAAAGGAAACGAAAACTTACAATATGTCGAGCCAACAGAAGGAATACCAGGAAGCAAAAACCCATCAGTATAGTTTGCCAAGACCACTGTACAAAAGTCAGGAAAGCGGGGGGAGGGGGGGGGTTATAATTATAAAAATTTACTGGTGTTTTATCCAGTAAAATGAAAAAAAAAATGAAAGTATAGAGATATAATGGAAATAAATAATTAAAAAATCGGACAACAATAACGTGTCAGCTTGCATGTGCATAATTGTCTTGATATGCTTTTCAATTTGTTCTGTTTCGTTTGTTTTCTTGGCATAAAGGCAACAAATCCACCTTTACGGAAGGGGACAAGTGACAATAGGATCAATTGGCCATACTAGGCGTCTATATACAACCTTTTATTCTACTAAAATAGTAATAACTCCTGTTTTGGTCCTAGTTAAGATCAAATCTACCATGAAATTAAAATTTTGTAAAATTAGATATAATATATCAAAAATTATTTTTTCAATATTTTGGGTACGCGACATTCGAGGTGTCCAACTTAATATTTAGTCATATACTTTTTGCAATTACGATCAATTTTTACCAAAATTGGTTTGGATTATTGATGTGAAAAGAAAAGGAAAGAAAATAAAAGAAGAACTTCATTAAAATTGGAAAACTTTACTTCATTAAAATTGGAAAACTTTACATGCAGCTATAGTTGTAATAAAGAAATTATTATTATTAATATAAGAGTATAGTAGTTAACCTCATGTGTGTTGTGGAAAACAGAACTTAACACAGGAACTATGCCCATTTTTTTGGTGAAGTGCTGAATGCCAAGAAGGCTCTTAAGTTGCTGAAGAGAGACAATAATAGCAGCACCGGCCATAAATCCAATAAGGGTTGCTTTCGAAAGGAAGTCAATGATAAATCCAAGCCTGGAGATAAAAATATAAAAAAAGAAAAAAGAAAAAAAGAAAAGGCAAGATAGATATAATAACTGTGTCAGGTAGTATTTATGAGGCCTGTTTGTTTCTCCCAGAAACAGGCTAGAAAAATCAGGACAGGAAGAAACCATTAATGAACTAAAGTTGTAAACCTTAGGAAGCCTAAAGAAGCTTGAAAAAGACCAGCGAAAAAGGTTGAGGAAAATGCCAGTTGAAGAAACAAAATGGGGTCTTTAGCAGGTGAAACTTCTTGTCTGAGCATTGATCCCATAATCAGAGATGCAATGGAAACTGGCCCTACGGCAAGATCCCTTGAGCTCCCAAGAACAGCATATATTAGGGGAGGCACAAAACTTGAATCTGAAAATTATAAATTCATAATAAATTAACCAAATGAAAAAGAAACAAAAAAACAAGTAAAAAAGGTTGACAAAATTAAATGCATGCATATATATGCCAAGAATTGTAGACAAGAGAAATATACTCACAAAGACCAACAATTGGAGGCAAATTAGCCAGCTTTGCATAACTTATGCCCTGCAGATAAAAATAAATTAATGATCCCCATATATAAAAATAAATTTTTATGAAATTAAAATGAGAAAAAAGCTGAAGTAAATTTAATTAAACCTGAGGTATGGCAAGGCTAGCAATGGTGAGACCAGAAACAATATCAGATTTGAGGAGCCTGAGGCTATACTTAGGACCCCATTCCAGTATAGGAAATATATACCGAGCTCCAAGAACTAGTTTTACTTTCCAGGGCTGGCCCTCGAACTGGCGGAGGGGATCATCGGGGAAGAAGGTCTCCTTGAGGCGTGCCTTCAGTTTCTGAAGGGTGCTCTGGTGCGGCGGTGGTTC